>WWET01003520.1:61419-73817 GCA_011038615.1 Limnodynastes dumerilii | reverse complement strand
AATTTGTGTTGCGATACTGTGTTGTTTTATTTATTTATTTATTGTCATTTTGATTATGCTTTGTTGTTAATAAATATTTTTTGATACATTGAATTATACGGTCATTCTCTAGATAGCTATTGTTATTTTACTTACACTGCGAGGGGGGAGACCCTTTATGAGCCTCCCCCTCCCTTGTTTCTTTCCCCCTGTTGGCACATAGGAAGTCCGTGGCCCTGTTTGCACATATCCTTATTATCAGCCAGCAGCTTGAGGATTCCGTTACTCCTGTGAGGACGTCAGCTGAACCCGCAATCCTTCAATCCCACATAAGACTTTATGGTTTTTATTCTGGACTTTAAATATTAACTTTGTTCTGCTGGACTGATTACCTTAACTTGGATTTTGTCACATCTCTATTTATCACGTTATTTTCTTATTTTATTAATATATATATATTTTTTTATACTTCTGGATTTTGTTTGAATCCCCTATATAAGTTTTTGTTTTGCATATGTATTACCGTTGTTGATATACAGGTTTTATATAGGAGTATTATTTCTTCATCTGTGATTTTAGTATTGTCATTTTATATTTGTGCAATATCTTCCAAATCCCAGTTATTTTTAAGGTCGAGATATTTATTGCTAGTGGCACTCTACAGTTTTTAGGAGAGGAATTATTTTAGCTTTTATATGTTTTATCATATATATTTTATATTTAACAGCGGTCGTTGTTAAAACTATATGGTTTCTTTTGTTAATTGATCTCTGGTTATATCATCTGTATTTTAAAATCTATTTAGCGCCCATTTGATACTTTTTTTCATTTTGATTTACAGTAGTAGTTGTTTTCTTTTTGAATCAATAAAAAAATATTCTTTATGGTTGTATAGTTTATTTAACTGTCATACTGCCTTCCTGCAACTGTTGTTACTTAGTTTAGCCGCTGCAGCCATTTACCAATAGTTACTGGTGAAAACAATATTGTGAGCTGCAAGGCAGTCCAATTTGGCTTGAAATGACTGGAAATTATTATTGATGTTAAGAATACTGTAGGAGCAAAAATGTATAAAAATGACATGATTTTAGTTTCTTTGATAAATTATCCGATGAAATACAGATTCAAATCCAAAACAATTGAAGTTGGTATTGCCAGAACTAAAACCAAAACCAGACGTTGAATTAGAACCAAAACACAGGGGTCAGCACTCATTTCTAGCTATTAGTCCTTTCTATTTGGTAAAGTTTTTAGTGGGTTCCTCTCCTACATGATATAGTCAGCCAAAACATTAAAACCAACTTTTGCCACCATGTGAGAGGTGTCCTGTGGTATCTGGCACCAATATGTTTGTAAGATACTTGTTGGGAGGTGAGGCCTCCATGGCTCAAGCTTATTTTCCCATCACATTTCATAGACCAAGGACGGTTTTTACAGATCTGGTGTGACTTAGGTGCGAACAAACCTGCACCTAGCTCACCCGTGCTGTCTCTGTTCTGCCCCCCTTTTTGGTACATTATGGCACTTACGAGTGCCATAGGGCTACCTTAACAATCAGTGCCTCTCCCTGCCCCCCCTGCCCTCCCGGCTATTCTAAATCCCTCCTCCCTCCCATTTCTACCTAATCCCTCCCCGATACAGCATTATATTCCGAACTGATACGTAGATTGCGAAAAGGACCTGCTACGCATGCGTAGTAGATCCTTTACTAAAGATACACCCCTCCTTATGTCTTTTGTAAGTTCATCCCTCCCACTTTGTGTGTTAGCTCACATGAGCAGGATCCTTCATCCTAGTGTTGTTCCCTCCTCCACCACTCCCACTTCCCTTCGTATCCTCTTGCCCCCGCTGCTACTCTTTTACCCCATCCCCACCTGGTGGCTCCCTCTCAACCACTCACTGTGCTCTATCCTCTCCTCCCTGATCTTTCAAGCTTGACACCTCACATTTTGTCTTGCGTTCTGTGCTTGCTTTACTTTGCTTTACTTTACTTTGTTTTTGTTATATTTTTATATTTATAGTGTATTTTATTATGTACTATGCTCTCCATCCCTGCCCTCTGTACTGTACTTTGTTGTATTTTGTACAGAGCTGCCGACACCTTGTGGTGCCTTATAAATAAACGATAATAATAAATAATAAGAAGAAACAACTGCTTCTTAGGTGTAAATCCGGTCCCAAGATCATGGCAATAGTATTCCCTAAAAGCATACTGCAAAAATTGTTTAGGAATGGTTAGGAGGAACATGAGTTCATGAGTTAGGTGATGCCAAGACCCAAACATTGCCAATAGGCCATACTTCCTTTGTTGAGTTCCCTTCTTCCCATAATGCGTCCTGGTGCCATCTCTCCCTCAATTAAATAACGTACAAAAAAACAGCTATCCACAGAATGTTAAAGAAAACATCAGACCATGCCACATTCTTTTATTTCTCCATGATTTACTTCTGACACTCATAGGCAATTGGAGGCAATTTAAGGAAGGGGCAAGGGTCAGTATGGCCACTCTGACCAGTGGCTATGCAGCCCCTAAATAATTTGGCCTTGCGGTGGGCTCTGATGAAGACTCAGGGTGTGTTAGACTCCATTATAGCATAGCAGCAGGCCTGCTATTGGTTTCAAATATATAGCAGAGCAGCCATGGACACAGATATTGCCTCATCTGCAGCAGTGGACTAGGCAAAGTGTGTTTCTATGTCTGCGTGCACTGCCTGTAGCTTCTGAAACAAAGGCTCTTAGCAGCTTACAGCAAGTGCACACAACCACAGCCACAGGAAGTCACCAGCACCAGTATTAGAGTAAAAATAAAAAGTAAGTTAAAGTTAATGAAAGAATGATAAATGAGCATTATTGTTTGTCATATAGACTAAAAGCCACGTAATAAAGCTCTTTAGTTCTCCTTAAATGTGTTTACATTTTACCTCATAATAATGCTGTGCATTTGAAGAATAGTTGATGTAATTTTGTTTTATTGCATCACTTTCATTCAAACAAATATTGAGTGAGTTGGTTGCAGAAGTGTTTCTATTTGCCTCCTTTATTGGTAACAGATTTTCATTTTTTTGCATAAAAAATGAACTTCTTCCCCATGAGCCTCCAGATGTTAAGCAATCACATTTAATATTTATACCAGGTGGAGCAAATTACCAGCATCCCCAGGAATTCCTCAATCGGCTTCCAAAAATTGTGGGTACCGTTACCATCCTTCCCCAAACTCATGCTCTTCCAACTATGATCCCCTTAAGTCAAATCTGTATTTACAGACCTTCTTTTACCTTTCTTTTTTTGTACTGTTTTCCTACTAACCAGATCTGTTTCTATACCTAGCGGAGCCCGGGGAAGAAAAATGTTTTTGGTGTGCACCACCTTAAAAAAAGATATGTATGCGTCAAGTAATTTATTTCCATCCCTCTGGTATATGCGTAGCCATCACTTCTCCCTTTTTGTATTTGTGCCTAGTCTCCAATTTTTGCTCCTTGTATGCGTATCCAGCTTTCATTACTGCCCCTTATATGTTTAGAGGCTCCATTTCTGCATTTCAGTCGCTTTTATATGCCCAGCTTCCAATTATGCCACTTATATGTGTCTCCTGCTTTCATTAATGCCACTTTATATTTTAGAGCCTCCATTTCTGCGCCTTATATGTGTCCAGCTTCCATTTCTGCCACTTCTGTGTGTCCAACTTTTATTACTTCCCCTTTTGTGTATCCAGCTTCTATTTCTGCCCCTTCTGTGTGTCCAGCTTTCATTTTGCCCCTTATATGTGTCCAGCCTCCATTTTTATCCCTTCTGTGTGTCCAGCTTTCATTTTGCCCTTATATGTGTCCACCTTTTTGCTTAATAACCTATTTTTTATTTACTTACCTTTGTTGTCTTTTCTTTCTTCCTCGTTTCTCTGTGGTGCTCTGCTTGAATGAGGCTGACCTAACAGTATAATTTACATAAATTGAATTGGTTATATAGCGCTCCCGTAGGACCAAATTGGTTTCCATGAATGATGCTGCCTCATGTGAGGTCAGCGTTATTCAATGATACAGGTTTGTACTACGCGTTATTCAATGCTACAGTTTATGTAAATGGGGCAGGCTGCATCTGTTATCTTCTGTGGCCTGCGACTGTGTGAGCCACAGTCTCTATGACCATGGCACAAGGGGTAGAGTGACTTAAGAGAGAGCCTGAGCTCTAACTTGTGTCGTGCCCCTGTGATTGCACACAGCTCCTCCACCCCTACAAACGGCCCTGCTAACTAACATCCCCATCCCCGTGTTTTATGGTATGGTATGTTATGTGTCATGACCCTGACCTCACCTGAGGCCTTCATGACTTATATAGTTGCCCAAAGTGTCTATATATAATGTGGCTCCAAAACGGCTTGACAGACAGAAGCAGATAGAAATAAGCAGAGGGGAGAGACAACATACGATAATAGTGCAGAGTGTCGATGAAACAAATTATATAGACTCAATATTATTCACTCACATCGATTTGGCTTGTATTGTAGCATCTAAGGTATGACCTTATACATCTCCACACAGCTACATGGTAAGCTGTGTGGAGACGTATAAGGTCATACCTTAGATGCGACAATACAAGCCAAATCGATGTGAGTGAATAATATTGAGTCTATATAATTTGTTTCATCGACACTCTGCACTATTATCGTATACGTTGGGCAACTATATAACATTGCATGACGACCGGAGCGCTTCACCTTCACCTCTTGTACTGAACTACGTATTTTTGAAGTGACATTGGGACACTCTACAGAAGACAGCAACTAGGTCGCACACAACCCGATTAGAGACTTGGAGTGCCACAGACTTTGTGATTTGCCTTCATGTCTTATGTTTGGAGTTAATCACAACAGTCACCTGGTCTATTCTACAATTGTTCACCCCAAATATGACTTATTACTCATAAGGTGCCACCACCAAGACTATTCACAGGAGGTCTTACGTGCTCCTTTACACAAATCTAGCACAATTATACTATATCAGAATTATAAATTCAGAATGATCTCTTCTGTTACCACTAATTAGCGTTTATTAACAAAGCTGGTCTGACACGTGAATCCATAAGAACACAGAGATGTGAACTTATAATTGATATTTAATATGATAAAAATAACAATGCTTATTTACAAAAGAATAACAAAATTGACATACAATAGGCAAAACAGTTTCTTATCAAATAAAAAGGTGAAAATACAGAAAGCACTTGCACAAAAAAACCTTCTGGGTTGGAACAGACCAGAAATAGGGAACACCTCTTTTGTTAAAAAATCCCATGAAGTAAACCAAGGTTCTGTATCTGGGCTACATCTTTAAAGCCAAAAAATGCTTTACTGACAGGTCTGCTATGGTCGAGTTCCAACTTTTAATCCCCCAATATCCTGATGGCCATAAAGGGTAGATACTTTCCTCTGCCAGAGTATGCACTAATTGCTCCAGATCCAGCCATAAAACAGACAACAGAACTACTATGCATGCATGGTAGGTCATTTCTTTAAAGACCGTTCTTAAGAAGCAGATGATTCTTAAGCTTGAATACGGTCCATATAGACAATTCAGTAAGTTACGCAAATTTGGTATCAGAAAATTTTCTATGGAAAGTGAAATTATACCTGCAGGTTTAATAAATAATACTGTATATCAAAGTATCAAATCAATATACAATTTAGACAGCCTGATTGTTAGTTGGAATAGTTCAGTTTACTGGACATTGCAAAGCCTTCAAACTCCAATTTTCATACCTCTAAATATATCAGCAATTTTATTTTGTAATGAATTAATAAGTCCTAACTGCAAACAAATATCAACACGTTCTATATGTCACAATAAAAAAGCAGCACAATAAAGAAAACTTCCTTCACCTTTTTCTACCATTCTACTGACCTTGGCTGGTACTTATTCTACAGAAAAGTTCAGTGCATCAATTTATTGCATATTACATATTGCTTTCAGTAGGCTGCATACTCTGTGATTAGATAGCAGTGTAGTTCTCACTCTTGTAGTAACCCAATCATACATTTATTTTACTTTTCTCTGGATCAGGTACAAAAAGTAAAACATAATTAGTATTTGCTGACTGTCTACTTTAGAGTAGTGATGTAGAACATAGAATATTCAGATTTTTATTTTAAAGATATTTTATGTGTTAAAATCTACATCTTGCAATAGTTTTGAAACATACAAGGAAAAAAGTGTTCATAAGTCCTCTGTTATTTAGGAATACCAAATAAGTAATTTCCAGGCTGTCTATTAGCCAATATTTGTGAAGAATTTTAGTTCAATATTCACTACCACTTTGAGCTTCTCAGATGTATTTGGAAATAGAATAAAAAATTGAACATATTTTTTTTAAATAAGTGATAAGTATGTGTCATACTTCTTGGTAAAAGGGTTGGTGACAGAGATACCAGAATCTGGGACCTGAGAGAGAAAGGTTATGGCAAAGAGCCACAAATCCCAGCTCATTGAGTCTGTGGTTGAAGGAGAGGGGTACAATTGCTTAGCATGGGTTTCTATGAAATCCATAACCATGTGAAATGTCAGCTATCATCATGAAGTTGATACATCCCAGGACCCTTTACAGTTATAGCTGGCAAGAAAATATGGTACACATCCCAATGGAGTAAGTAAATAACTTCCTATAATTAGTGAATGTAATTTGGTGTTACAAGAATCACAAAGAATGGATTTGGCTGGGAAGAGATGGGAAATGTTGTTGTGTTTCCAGGGATAGTATAAAACTGGGCCATCATCCAGTCAGTGTGTGCTTAATGTGCTATGAGTAGATTAAGTGTTATATTTTATCCCTGATAATCAACAACAGGGCATTGTCCTAAACACTTTTTATGGCTTTCCCCAACTGCCTGTGTAAAGTGTCTATTTTATTCTGCATGGCTTTCTAAGCTAATCAATTACACTAACAGTATTTCACAAAGTAGGCCCATTAAGTAAGTTTCTCTTAAGAGATGCAGATATAAGACAGACATTTAGACTGCACGTCTGTGAAAACTTTGAATACTGTATATCAAGACGTTTCTACAGAGAGCAGGGGATATACTAAATATGTAGGGGAGGAGGCAGTATGCAAATAAGATAAATACCATAACATGAAAAAAAAAAAATCCCACACCAAAAAAATCATTTTAGTCAGAGAAAAATAAACCTTTTTAAACCATAGTTGCCAACTCTCCCTGAATATCAGGGAGATTCCCTGAAGATTGGGTAATCTCCCTGACTCCCTGAAGTGTGATTCTAATTTCATCCATTGAGGTCTATTGAGATGGCCAATTTCATGGAGGCCAAGATGTAATGAAATACTCAGCTGCAGTGTCACTTTTATCTTTTCTATAAAGATAGTACTGAAAGTATTCACTGACAATTTAATAATCAATAAATACTGATACTGCCATTTTTATTGTAAAATAGTTTGCCTTGCAGTGCTAGATACACCTATGGGTGGAGCTATTCACAGGACACACCTCTTTGGCGATACAGGACACACCCCTTTGGTGCAGCACCTTCATAGTGCTCTCACAATCTCCCTGATATTCAATTGCAAAAGTAGGTAACCATGCTTTAAATTCAATTCAGTATATCCAAATAGTAAACTAGGGGGTGCAACCAAAACCGCAAAACAATTATTTCCAAAGAAAAAGGAATTCTTAATGCAAAAAGAAACAGCACTAGAAAAAAACCCACAGAAAGTGTAGTACATAACAGGTGCACCAAGTTCTCTCAAATTCACAAATGTTTTATTAGTCTAACCCTTAGGGCTCGATTTACCGCGAAAAAAGGAAAAGTGGAGATGTTGCCCGTAGCAACCAATCAGATCTAGATAACACTCTCTAATATTTAATAGGAAAGTTAGAACTAGAATTTAATTGGTTGATTGGTTGATTGGCAACATCTCTGATTTTCCATTTTTGCTGCTTAGTAAATTTAGCCCTTAGTGTTAAACTGAATTTTTTTTTATGCTGATCTTTACGTGCGTGCGATTGTGCGTAGGTACGCTCCCGTAGCAGGGAGTGTAGTATAGGGTGTCAGTAGGAAATCCTACCTTAACTTTTACCACTAGGTCTGCGGCCGTAAATGGTGGAGATACAGCTTTTGTAAATTAAGGGTCTGTCCCTTCATCGTAAGCACTAACGTACTTTGTTACGTACGTTAGTACTTATGCACAGGGAACATCTGGTGCACATGCGCATGTGCACTTGTTCCCAGACAGGGGACTTACGCAAATGACTTGCGTAAGTCCCCTGTTGGCCGGAGTTTAGGATCCGGCCCAATGCTTGCATATACCTCAGTAGCGCTATACCTATAAACAGAACTATGTTTAATTAGTTGAAGGATAAAAAAGTTTAATACAATGTAAAACATTTTTTTATTTCTGTACTTAATGAAACCACATTAATTGATGTGTATCAGTGCATTTGTCTCAGTGTATTTTGGCATAGGTACAACTAACAAAAATTTCCAAAACACCTTTTTGTGTAGCAGCTAGGATATATTTGAATGTTGCTGCCAGAACGGTGGTTATACATATATCGTATTTACATACCCTCCAATATTTTACAGTATAATAGAAAATAAGTATGCCTGAGGAGGGCGTGTCTGTGAAGGGGTGTGGTTTGTCCTGTGAAGGGTTGTGGCTTTAAACTGCTCTAATTTGCATGTATGATAATATGTAATATCCCATTTTACACCTTACACCTTATTATATGAGCTAAAAAATCACAGGAGACAGTCTTCTTACTTTAGCAGTGCTGTAGGAGTCTACCACAGCAGCTCTGCTATAGTGATCAGAGGCTGCAGGACTGCAAGGTGAATATAGGGGGGAGGGAACTGCTGGGACAGAATCCGGTACAGAAACACTTTTAGCTGGTACAGACCATTAAAAATAGGTACTGTACCTGCTAAATAGGTACAGTTGGAGAATATTTACATTCAAATGCAAGAAAAGATTAACATATTGGATGCTTAAACTGCTTGACCACAGCACTGTCCTTGGGATCATAACATTCCAAAACCTTAATTGCTCCTACAGTATTTATTTCTGAAAAATCCTTTTCTGATGTCCACATTCTGATGATCTGATTGGATAAAGATTATCCTGATTCTGTTGTAAAGCTGACGTACCAGAGCAGGAACTGCAGACTGATAACAGAAATTTTCCAAAGTCAAATGCACCTCTTAAACAATTTCAGATCCATGAAGTCACTATATATTTTCTCTATGCTTTATGATAAGATTTACCAACAATGTGCACTCTACATTTTCATAATAAAGCTATTTTGAAAGGATACTCTGACCCAGGTTGCTTCAATCTAGCTAAAGTGTATATTTCTGTAAAATACGTAAAACACAAATCTCTTCCACAATGGCTTGAAGGTATGTGTGACAGATTTATTTCAGACTTTCTTGGCATGTGTTCCAATTTTTTTCCACATTTAAGAGCCTAAGTGTACTATATTTAGTATGTCAATATACTGTACTATGAAAACAGGTATAAACAAATGGCTATTTTTGGATGTCTCTCCATATTTAAATTGACAACATTTTTATTTTTTTTATTTTTAATAATACAGTTAAATCCTACAAAAGGCTCTTGTTCAGATCTGATGGGTGAATATGGAGTAAGACCTTTATAAATCCCTTTGGTCGGAAGCATATTTTGTTTTTCTTCAAAACTACTTTTGTAACTTGTAATTTTCTTGGAAGAAAACCACAAATGCTTTTCATGTATTTCCCCTAAAGCTTTGAAAACACTCCATGTACCCCAAACATTCTTCAATCCGGTGAGTGTAATTGAGAATAAATTCTGCTATACATTACAGTATGTTTTTCAGATCATTATCTATTTAAAAATTGCATTCTGCTCCCTCTGGAAAATAATTGTATATACTCTAAGTAAATGAGATCTGCAGAGACTTCTACATTATGGGTCCCTATGTTAAAATGCTTTTAAAGTCAAACTGCCCTAAGTATGTGTATATATGGATGCAATTAGCAATGGTGTAATTTTCTTTAAAATATGTACTATAAATTATACAAAATGTCATCTCTTAACTGCAAGTAAGTTACATAAAAACTTATTGCACTAAAGCATATGTTTGAAGAGTTTTCATAAATGTTTTTATTTAAAAATATGCTGTTTTATATTTGATTAACTTTCACATTTTAAAACACTTTTTTAATTACAATTTTGACAATGGTAACACACACCTCCATAATTCAAAACATTAGCAAAAGTGTTACCATAGCCAAAAATACAAATGCTATATGTCACTAGTAGCTCTATACAGGGCATTTTATTGTGAGAGTAATTAGTACTGTCACTTTTTTTTGCAGTCAAGAGGTATAACTAGGGGCACTGGACCTGATTCAGAATTACGTATGCATGTAACTTAAAGATAGTAAATTGTGTGATTTTCAACTGCACATGTGCAGTAACCATTTGCGTACGGATCTTGCTAAATTGCGTATTTAAAAATCTGTACCGAAATTACGATCCTTCCTCATAACTTAAGAAGACTGGGAGGAACACGGAATTCTAATTATATTTCAAGGCGTGGTTCTTAACTTGCGTGCTTAACTTAGGAACGCATGCATGTGGATCTTAAGGTAGCTTTTCAGTTGCGTATGTTGGTAGGTTTTCATATTCTGTACTTAACTTAAGAACACATGACTTTTGTAATTTGAAGCGGCAAGCTTTAATAATTAGATTACATGCTGCACCTGTTGTTAATAAAACTAACACTTTAGAAGCTACTCAGAGATTAATAAACAATTCAATATGAATGAGACTTCTCTAAGACAAGGTAAAATGTTTTGATACATGTTTGTGTATTTATGTGATCTATAACTTTTGTCTAGTTTATTAATACTCATTATTAGTTTAAAATGTTTGACTGTCTACAGTTTTTGTAAGGTTTACTTTGTTAATATTTTAACATAAATGTCAATATATGTAAAATAACATTTTAAAAAATGTTTAATATTAGTAAAGTAAAATAAAAATAAATTAATTAACAAACATTAAAATTGGTGGGGTTATTTTTATATATAGTATATCTGACACTACACAGACATTGTTAGTGTCTTACAGCCTGCATTTCATTTATCACACTATTACACACACTTTAGTCAGTATATTAAAAAATAAACATCATGTGCAAATTACAAACACAACATAGGTATGCAATTTCCGTACCAAACTTATGCACAGAAAATGTGCGCGCTTAAAATATGCACGAACGCAATTTAATAGTGGGTGTTCCTATTATCTTTTGTGCACATTTGTGTTCCTAATTTCAGTACTTATTTTCCGTGCATTCTTAAGTTGGGCACACATTTCAAACGCAATTCTGAATCAGGTTCAGTATCCCTAATGCTCTGGAAGGCCATGCCACCTGCCTGACTCCCTTCAACTTCAGAGCTGTGGCCCTTCTGCTAAGCCTAAGGCATTACACATTAGTGTACAGCCGCTCTGTGTATGATGCTACAGGGGAGTAAAAGTGGTGCGAATAAGCCAAAAGCACTATACATACTCATGGATAGCAGCTCTGGTTGACTGCCTCTACTATTCCACAGAAGCATCATACACAAACCATGGTACGCTAATGATGTACTTTGAGCGGGGGGGGGGGCCGTGGCCCTGTATACCTCAAAAGGAGGAGGAGGGGACAGCTAGGTATGACTTTTCCCCTGGCCCCTCGACTGCTAAGGGCATCCCTGGCTATAGAATATATAGTGGAGGTATATAACAAACTGGGGACATGCAGTGCCACCGAGAGGGGGGCGGGGGAATGGAGGGCCCCCGAGGGGGGGGGGGGGTACTTTTCCCCTGGGCCCGGACCAGACGGGGGGCCCGGGAATGTGCAGCACTGGTTGTCATATAAAAAAAAAAAAGTTTTAAAAATCCTTCCCTTTATTTATGTTTTTTTATTTATTTATGTTTTTTTATTTATTTATGTTTAGAGTTTGGAGATTTTTTCTTATGTGAGGGGGATAGGGGGGCAGTGGTCTATTCTCAGCTCCAGGCACAGTCACCATTGGTGTCAGTGGGAGACGTCCTGCAGCAACGCTGGGGACGATTTCCTGACAGGCAGAAAGGCAGCCAATCAGAGCTCAGCATAGGCAGCCAATCAGAGCTCAGACCAGGAAGAAATCACTTTCACTTTCTGGCTGCCAGCGTCTTGGAGGATGAAGGTAAGCTCTATCTGTCTGTCTATCTGTCTGTCTCATATCTATCTATCTATCTATCTATCTATCTATCTATCTAATATCTATTCTATCTATCTATCTATCTATCTATCTATCTATCTATCTATCTATCTATCTATCTATCTATCTATCTATCTATCTATCTGTCTGTCTCATATCTATTCTATCTATCTCATATCTATTCTA
>WWET01003520.1:33447-55672 GCA_011038615.1 Limnodynastes dumerilii | reverse complement strand
TTTAATGACAACGGTATTTATGAATATTCCAGCGGTCTACCCATACATATACCCCTTTTTCTCCCCCTAATAACAGCTATTAGGGGGAGAAAAAGGGGGTTTTATGGAGAGATTGCTGGAAGAGAATTCTGAACGCCAGTCTGAAATGGCGTTATTTTAACTCTCAGAGCAGAGTATAAAACTCCGCTCTGAGGGTTAGTAAATAGCCAGCCCCATTGAAAACAACGGGCTGGCGAGGACAGGTGAAGTTTTGCCGCATGACCATGGAAACTGGTGATTTCCATGGCGGTGCAGCTGTTGTAAATAGCAAAAAGTTTATTTTTGGAGTTATAACTTCATAAAGCTTAAAGCTTTAGTAAATAGAGATGACAGTGACTTATGCTGCCAAAAGGCAGCCTTAAGTCACACTAGCGGAATAGCGGTCTGTCCAACAGCTGATCCGCCTGTAAGTCTCTATTCCCTTTCCTTACTGTAAAATGAAAATGCTTCCACCCCGCCCACCTTAGCAGGCAGGTGGGAAGACCAGCTCCTTTTGTCTTAATCCACAACGTGCAGAAAAAGTTCTGTATGATAGGTGTGACGTGTGGAAAACATTAAATATTAATGATTGGTACTGAGTAATAAGTGACCGCATATAGGTAAAAGAATCTTCTTGTTGAGTAAGTCCCCTTATAGCTCTCTCTCTCTCTCTAAGGTAAGCGATTCACTTAGATCCTTCAATAAACAATCATGGAGTAGTAGTATACATAATGTAAATAAACTTTACTATATACATAGCATAGGTTTATACATTAAAAAAAAATGCATAAAAATCACTAAATATTTAATAACAAGTGCTCTCAATAGAATCGAATTCCATACCAGAGCTTCAGTCCAAGGGGCTGCCATCCTGGAGACAGACCTGTGAAAGCCATTGGAGGGGAGTTATCTGGGAGGAACACACCAGACATTTGACATGTTTCAGCACCTTTTCAAAAGTGATGAGGGATCTGCAATTTCAGACCTGCACTATCCATGCTTCTGTTCTTTCCTAAGCTAAATATTCTTATCACCGCTCTTGTGATAACCACTGCTGGTCACCATGATGTAACAGGATGAATACCTCACTGCTGGCCTACCATCTGTTACAGGATACTAACCATTGTCCGGTTAGATTGCCCTATTTGCCACAGGATACGAATTATCCAAATACACCTCCTAGGTATAAGGCGTCCTTCTTACTGCCTATAACCAACTGTTACTTTCTATAAAATATAATGAATGTTTTGATGTGATCTAGCCACACTGAGCCTACCTTAACTTTTCAAATTTTAGAGCAAAGAAAAGGACATTAGTTTTGATGCTGGAACCTACTGTATACTGTAAATTGCACTAAGAAGACACTTCCACTTATGATTACAACCCTGCACTACTTTGGAAAAGTTTTGAACATGTCATTCCCCTTAAGTCTAGATTGGTCATAACGTATTTCGTTTGGATAGCATGCATGCATGTGCAGGATGGCAATAAGTCGGCTAATTTGATCTGAATGCTTAGAAAATTGTGTCTGTTGATTCGACTTAAATGATTACCACATGCAGAGGATTAAGTACTTGACCCTATATCTGGGAATTAGCACGCTAACCATTGCGCCACAGTATATTAGAAAAAGGGATATACATTAGGTATTGCTAAAAGAAAGGTTATGACATGTAACATTGGACCAGATCCAGACCTCCGCACACCGGAGCAGAAGTGACCACTTTTTGTGTGTATTAATAAGCACACACCATGGTTCTATTATGGATGTATCTTTTCAGATCCAGACGGAAGTATTTCTAATACCCCTTTCACATCACCACCAAAAACCCGAGTTATTGCCAGACAAGGCCCAAGAACCTGGGTTGAGATGTGGTGTGAAACGTCCTAGGAATTTAACCTGGAAGAGAAGAAGGGTTTTTCCCGGGACTGACCCAGGTAGGGGTGCAGTGTGAAAGGTGCAAACTGGGTTTTTCAAGTCAGGTCACACACAAAAAACCTGATTGGAGGGATTTGTTTACTATTCCTATGACAATAGTAAACAAATCTCTGACAGGGAGTAACACACTGCTCATCACACTGTCAGGGCAGTCCCAGGTCCCGGAATTTCCTGGGTCAACCCTGCAGTGTGAAAGTGTGAATTGGATCAATCTAGGGGATTGGAAAGTGATCACACCTGCACATTATTATTGTGAGCCTAAAGTTGCAGATCCCTATGCTTTAGCTGTTCAGGGTCAAAGGCATTTTAGAAAAAGGATAGTGTTGCACCAACTTTAAATTATCAAAGGCAAATAGCCAAGAGAGGGTGCCGTTACACCTAATCACAAATATACACAAGAAAGAAGAAATTGCCTACTCATACATGAGTGACAAAAATAGATTAGGTTATTAAGTAACGCACATCTCATAAATTCACCGAGCCAGTTGGTGAATAAAATTTCAATATTTATTTCAACATATCAAAACCTATTGTATAAGGCGAACTATAGACACATCTAAGTCATATCAAGACAATAAATTTTCAAACTTATTACATCATGCATGAGCACTCACTGCCGCATAGCTGATCGTAACAGGGCTTACCCCACCCGGCCCCTAATTTGCATGCCCGTCTCCGCCTTTACAGTGCATTTATAGAACTTACCCATGTGTTGAACCTCTCCCAACACCGCTGTAACACACATGGGCGGACACCGATGTCGGAAATTATGTCATGCTGCGGGCCGTGTGTTACCTAGGTGATATATATAAATAATCAATATGCATAAGAAAGAAACATACTCTTAATATGCCAAAACAGTACAATAAGTGAAAAAATAACAAATAAGATAGTGCAGTGTATAAAACATGCAAACAGATTCCTCTACATGATGAGAACTCTTATTAATCTTAATAGACCTGTAACTGTATGTGGGACTAAAGAAGGATATCAACACTAAGTAGTTAAAGACTAACGCAATCCAAATACATGAATGTTCTGCCTTATTTGAAGGCAAATAAATCAAGAAGATCCCCCTTACTAGAATCAAAACAAATGAAGCCACTAGAGACAACAACAATTATAGGACAACAATCAATTATCCTTATAAAAGCATGATAGATTGATAGATTCATTTAGTCTATGTGGTGACAGTGTATTCAGATTGTGGATCCATTGTGATTCATTTTGTAGGAGCCTCTGATCCCTGTTGCCCCCTCTCCAATGTGGGGGGACATGATCTATGATCCTGTATTTCAGGACCGCCAGACTATGTCTTGCCTGACAAAAATGTCTAGCGACCGGCTGGTCGCTGTATTTACCTGTTAATGCTTGTCTAATAGACGATCAATGGACCGCCATCCTTTCACGGAAGCTGCGTGATGTCTTTCTGACATAAAATAGCCCACAGGGGCATTGGATAGGGTATACCACAAATTGTGATAGACATGTGAGGTGGTACCATATGTTGATCTTTTTTCCAGTGTGTGGATGGTAAAACACCAGACCAGCTTCCATGTAACGGCAAGTCACAGAGTTGTGACACTTAAAACATCGCTATTTGAGGTTCAAACTTGGTCTCTGGGTTACATCGGCTTTGACTAAATAGTCTTTGATATTTCTGCTACGTTTGTAGCTCGGCAAGATACTATGGTCCATTAATGCCGGTAAATTGGGATCCGTTGTTATCAATGGCCACCATCTCTTGGCTTCTTGTTTGATTAGGGGGCTCCCAAAACTGAACATTCAGTTCTAGGAGCCCCCTAATCAAACAAGAAGTCATGACATCACAGGCATAAAGAGCAGAGCCGTGGCGGAAAGTGCAGAAGAACAGTGCAGAACAAAACAGATCGGTATTCTGTCTGCAGTCTCCGCACGCTGACAATAATATAATAAATGTTATGGGACAAGACAACATTGGGGAGATGATGGGGAGACAACACAGGGGGAAAATGATGAGGGGAAGAAAGATGATGAAGGGGTTGATGAACTAATACAGAGAATGGTGAGAGGGAAGGATTATGAGAATGGAGAGATGATGAACTGAGAGGGGGAGATGATGAAATGAATGGGGAGCCGGAGCTGATGAAGGGCCGTGGTCGTAATTAGCGCGTATACGCAATCTACGTTGCAACAAGTAACGTAGATGTTGTAACATAATTACTGCGCATGCGCAGTAGCTCATATCGGAAAACTCCGATACGGCCCAAAGAGAGGAAGGGGAGCTGATGAGGAGGCAAAGGGGAGATGATGAAGGGGATAGAGAAACGACAAAGAGCAGAAGATGGAGAGGAGGGGAGGGGGAGATGATGAGGGGAGGGGAAGATTATGAAGGGGAAAGAGAATGTAGAGGGGGGATGATGAGAATGGTAAGATGATGGCCACATCCCCTAATACAGCACAGAGGAAGGGGTGCCACAACATACCCTTAAACAGGGGATATTTGCATCTGCTGCACTAAAAATCTGAATCAGCTCTTAAAAGGGCACCCTCTGAAAAGCCAGTTCACATCCAGTTTGGGAACCACTTGTATAATCCCATCATTCAGAAGTTCTGTTTAGCTTGCTGTTTGTAAAATCACTTTAGTACTGAACCAGAATCCACATATTTTTTTTTAGAACTATTAACATTTTTTTTTAACTGTGTTTGATTTATATTTTATTTAAATGTAATAAATACTCATTAGCAATGTCATTTATTTCAAATACATTAATGACCATAGGAATGTTCATGTACTGATATCTATATTAAATCTCCTACACAGGAATACTTTAAAAATGGGATCATCGTTAAAATTCATTATCATTTCATGGCATAAACTTTTATGCCATAAAAATCTTTCATTTAGCTTTCATTTTGTACATTTATGCTTGTGCCCCTACAAAACCCTCTTTTTGGTATCTTACAGATAAAAAAAATCACCTACATTTGTTAAATAATTTGAGGTCAACAGTTTAAAATAATATAGAAAGTACCATCTCCAAGTTCCTCAAGGTTCATAAAAACATTTTTATGAGTTATAAAAAACAAGGCAAAGGATCCAACACATAAAAGACCAACAGCTGTTTTACTAAAACATAGTACATTTGCATCAAGGAATTTTTCTTTTTTTCCTTTCAACAGATTAATTTAGTATTTTAGTGTATATTGTCTATATATTCATATATAAAATTATTTAGATTATTATTACTTTTAATGGTACAAACAGTTATATTTTTTTCAACGCAGACACTAATTATAGTAAATTGCTCTGGAATAAAGACTTACAAGCACTACAACCAAATTAATGTACTGTGTAAATAACCAGTCTCTGATAGTAACTGTTGGTCTCAGTGAGATTTGATAGTGGTATTAAATCAGTAGACGTTGTTGGATTTAGTAGATGCTATCAGTGGGAATTTGGTTGTACAGTGCGGTTGTTTTTTCAGCTGACGGCTGGGGGAGAAGGGTGTGAGAATTATAACATTTTTTACTGGGGCTGCCAAATGGAAAACTGGAAAGAAATTGATTGGGTGGGGGAATGGGAATGGGAGATTGGAAGTCCACAGAGGCTTTCAGTGTTGAGAGGAGGTAAGGGAAGTAGCACTACACATTCCAAGGAGGTTGTCCCAACTGACAAGTAATCGGAAAAGAAATAATTTTGGCTACAGAGAGACTGCCAAAGTTATTAATGAAAAAAGTTCAGCAGTACTAGTACATTTCTATGAAATGAAATGGAAGTACTGGAATCAATGATATCAAATAGAACTGAATGAACAACAATTTAACACCAAAAATAAAGAAAATTAATTAAAAGGTAAATAATTAGTGCTCATTTATAAAAGTGTTATGCAGAAAACTCAGTGGCAAAATACCATTAATAATAAGCATAAATAGATATGAGAGAAACTGAATTTACACAAGAGTTATATACAATACAAACTCTTTAGATAGGATGATGTTATATTTTAAGTTTATTACTAAATTGATCTTTTGAAATAAATCCAAATGATTATAGATAGCTGACTGCAGTCAGTATAGAGCAACAGGTCTAATAATGCATAATATGAGACCTATTAAATATGAACAACAAACTTTTTTAGGAGGTATTTAGCAAACAAGAAGAAGTAGTAAAATATGAAAATGTATAACTAGTCTTTCATGGGGTCATAAATAGAAATACATCATTATGCAAAACACTATCGAACACTAGATCATGAGGATCCAGACGCGTACTGAAATTGTAGCATGTGCATAATCACAAAATGCCCCCTTTTTGAAAGTATGGGTTCAGTCCCTTGTTATAAGTTACATATTGTGGAGAGCTAAAAGTATTAGAATTAAAAACCCTGTTTTATTACCTTCATATTCAAAACCTTTCAAATATATTTTTTCAGTAATTATTTGCATTTAAAACTTCAAGTCACATTATAAGTTGTAAATATGATTAATATACAGTTATATTACTCCAAAAAGTAATGTACCTATTTTGCATGATGATTAAAAAGCTCTATATACCATTTCTTTTAAATGTCCAGGTGCTATTTGCCATCAAAATATTGTTTACAATCCAGAAACAAGATCAATATCAATCATAAAAAATAATTCAGAAAAAAAAAATCTTATTTTTTTTATTTTACTTTTTTCAAACTTTTTTGGTCTAGTTGTTTATTAGACTATTATTTGTGCATGTCAAATATATTATAGTTAAATCTTAATAGAAATATTTAAGGAAACTTTATTTCCATTTCTTTTGGTGACTCCACCCTACGCTAAACACTCTCATAAGTTTCCCTCTCACATATGGAAAACATGAAATTTATCCATGTTCAGGTCAAGGGAAAACTGAATAGTTCCTTGTTGTTGATCCACTTCATCACGTTAAGGCTTGTTTTTCCCAAGTGTGTCTAAACAGACTTTGTAGTCCCCTATGTTCTGGCATTCTGCTGTATTACAAAATATAAACATATATTTGAGTCTAGCACTGAATCATCTCTTTTTACATTTCACTGCTTTATGGGTTCATTGCAGATAAAACTTGACACTATTTAGCTTACTGTACATTGGATAAAAACCAAGGCGCTCTACATTTATGACCCCAGAGTCTAACCTCATTCTGCAAGAACGCCTAACTGCAGGTTTTCCCGGTATGTGGCTTAGAGTTTGTTAAACAGGCCAGACCAAGAAGGATGTGTGACATTGTATCTATGTCATATAAAGGCTTCCTATTAGAAACAATATTTTAGGCAACTAGTTACGTCTTTTTTACATACTGTTTTGTTCATATCACACCACATTTAGCTTTTGGTCCAACAACATATATATGTATTTGGACTTAAACAGCTTAACTCTTGTTAACATGAATCTTGTTAACATGTGACATGTGCTTCGTTTTCATCTCTCACTGTGACTACATGGGGCCCTATTTACTAAGCTGTGTGTTTGGACAAGTGGAGATGTTGCCTATAGCAACCAATCAGATTCTATCTCTCACTTTTTTCTTACATACTAGAGAATGTCAGCTAGAATCTGATTGGTTGTTATGGGCAACATCTCCACTTTTCCAAATCCGCAGCTTAGTAAATCTGGCCCATGGTATTTTAATCACCCAATAACCCAATGATAGCAATTTGGTGTCACAATAAAATGTATTCAATTATTTTAACATTTGTTGTATATTTTGATGAAAAAGAGGTATTGAAATGACACCCTTCTGTCACAGTGGAAAGAACATTTTAAAGAGTATTTAAACCAGAGTGATAATGTGTTTTCTTTGTCCTAAAAGAGTTATTGTCTTTTACAACTAAATGAAACAAGGTGGAAAATAGTAAATATTAACTGCCTGCTACACATAGTTACTCAACACAAAATATTTGTAAATGTTCCTATCCAGAGACAAAGATTGTTAGTGTATAGTATTTTTTTGTATTGATTTATACACAATTACATATTACAAAAGGTTGTGCTTGTTGTGTTTTTGGTTCCTCAATTTCTACACCACATATCTTTCAAAACCTTGGGGACCACACTACAGATTACATCCTTATAGGACAAGGAAAGGTGGGTGCACCTTTCCTTGTGGGGATAAGAGCAAAAGAATATACTCTAAAATTTTGAGTTAAAGGGGCATATGGCGAACTAGTATTAGTGCAGAAATGCCTATTGCAAACTCGATCTACAAATGGTGCCTACTAAAACCTGAATTCATACAGTTAAGACTCCAAAGTAAATATCCTGAGGGTTAAAATTTATACAGATGTAAAATCTAGAGCGCAAAGTATACGTGAGTAACTAAAAGAGGTAAAAAGTCTTCTTAAATAAACAATCCTTGATTAACCATCAAAGTGCAATGTGCTAATTACCAATCTAAAGGATTAGAAAGCTGAAGAGACAAGTAAAGTGCAACGAATAGTGGTAGATATAATGTTATGCTTCAAAGGGTAATAGATAACTAGCAAAGTGCAACATGCAGAAAATTGAATAAATATCAAAAATAAGAGAGAGCAATCAAAAGTGCATTAAACATCAAATAAAAATACTGAAAAAAAATATAAATACTTAAAAAATATGCAAGGAATCAAAATAAGTGGTCCACAACTATAGATAGGATACTGTGGTTAACAATAAAAATATATAAACGGAGTCCTAAAAGAAATACTGTACTGAATCTCCAGGAAATGATCAAAACATAAAATATAGATAAATAATGAGAATAGCTCAGTCACATAAGTCACAAAGATATGTCTATCCACCACTGAATGATGGCACTCGCAGTTCCTTATATTCTGGCCGTAAAAAAAGGTCCGTTCCGGCAGGATGGAGTGAAGCCATTAGTGCAAAATCCTAATGGTGAATGGCAAGAAGTATCGGTCAGATGGAGCAGGTGTAGATCATTCCTCAGGCAATTATTCACACAGAGGTTCCTTAACGTCGGCAATGGTAGCTCGCCTCCTCCTGCCGAATGGAGGGACGGGGGAACATGTTCCTCTCCTTGTAAACAGTGTGTGTCACCAGCAATAAAAATGGAGGGTAAAATTGCAAAAGTATTTATTAGAAACAGAGTAAAAAACAAGATTTAAGTAAAATATAAACCAGAGAACAGTAAGGGGAGTCGCGAGTGGTGACAACAGGCATATTGAAAAGTGTTAGTGCATCTCAAACACATTGGCCCAGATCCAGAACAACACTTGTGAGCGAATTTACACGTGGCGGAGACGTAAAATCGCCTTTTGGTAAGTACTGCGCATGCGCACCATAGAAAATACGCTCAGTAGCGTAGCGTAATTGTGAATGTATGGGCCAATCACGTATTTGTCCAAAATACGTCTGAATTACGTTAAGAAGGCGGGGGTATGTATTTAAAGTGTACAGTATGGGCGTGCTTAACTGCGTAAATTCGTGTTGCCCATACGTACGTGTGCATATCACTGCGGTTACATTGGCAAAAGTTAGGGTAGGGTTTGGAAAGCATATCTTGACAAAATACGTACGTTCAAGGGGTGTGCCTAGGGGAGCGTATAGAATATGCGCACACGAAAATACGCTACGCGAATAAACATATGGCAAACGTAGTTCTGGATCTACCCCATTATTGCTAAATTATATTTGAAGAGAGGAATTTGACACTTTCTATAAAACATTTTCACTTCTTGGGCCAGATTTATTAAGCAGCGATTTTCCAGCGATTATAAAATCATTGTATTTACTAAAGGGAAATCGCCAGAAATTTGTCCAAACTGCTGCCCCTTCTAAATCACTGTTTTTACAATCGCCATGGCGATTTAGAAAAGGCAGAACATACAAATCACTGTATTTACTATACAGCGATTTGTAAAATCTTTTCAAAGAATAAAAAGAGGTGGACGTGAGTGTCGACTTTGTTAACATCAACACCCACTTAGAAAACCAACCCACATCAATACAAAAAAAATTACCATTTATTTATTTAAAAAAATATGAATCAGCTTAAAAATGTAAAACTACCTTGCGCGGCATGTTATTAACCCTTAGCATGCTGCAGCATATAGTACTATAAGGAACAGCATGCCCATGTATGGCACTGCATGCTGTGCCTCTTAATACCATAAGCGACAGTATGCCAAGGGTTAATGGCATGCTGCCAAAAATATGTTTAGGGGGGAACGTGTAGTGCGTGTGGCGGCATGCCCTTGACCTTTGGCATGCTGCTTCTTATGGTACTAAGAGGTACAGCATGCTCTGCAATACATGGCCATGCTGGGCATTATAGTATTTATGCCGCAGCATGCTAAGGGTTAAAGGCATGCCACGGCTGGGATTTTAATTATTATTAAGGATAAAAAAAAAAAATTAAAATAAACTTAATTCGCTGTGATTAAAAGATTAATCACGGCAAATAAACCCTTTAAAAAATCATCGCACATTGTAGGAGATTCATCCCTTTGTAAAGCGATGTGCCGCCATTTTTAGGGGTTAGTTCAGTAAATCTGGCCACTTGAGTTCTCTTTTGATGTTATGGTTCTATGGTGTGATTTTAGGATAGCTGCTTTTACCAGTAGCACAGAAAGTGTTCACCTTGTCATACATGACCCCATTGGAAGCTTTTATTGTTCCTTCCTCTTAGCTATGCTATTAAAAGAAGAGATGGTACTGTGCTGTGTAGAAAAGGCACACACTCTGTTCTCTGTCAACACAGATGGAAGTCATCAGAAAATGGAGATTGCTCAAATCAATTTATAATTCAATATAGAGCAGGTGCTGCAAGGTATGGGGAATTTACACAAATACAAAAAAGGCACCCTGCACTCTTGCAATTAACCAGAAACAAACCATAACATAAAAGTTTTGGTGGTCCTAACTCTGAAACTGTCAGAGTTCCAACTAGTGGCTGGTGGCTTATTATATATTTGCAAATGCATGTAACGAATTCTCTGACTTTAATTTTAAAGATAGAATGTTATAGTTTGTTACTGGTTAAATGCAATGTGCCTTTTTTGTCTATCTATCTATCTATCTATCTATCTATCTATCTATCTATCTATCTATCTATCTATCTATCTATCTCATATCTATCTATCTATCTATCTATCTATCTATCTATCTATCTATCTATCTATCTATCTATCTATCTATCTATCGAAAAATACAATTCAATTTTCAATGATGTTCAATGTTAAAGTTTCTTTATCTAATTTATAAAGTTACATGGTTATATTCTGTCATTGTCCAATTTTTTCTTTTTTACTTCACCCCATCTAATTAATAAACGTTGGACACATGTCCTTTGCACCTGCATTTAGATTAAGTGGCAGATGTTGGAAATACCTAGCTTCCATATACAAGCAAATAATAGAAGAAACAAAGCACTCCCCCAACATTGCTTTTAAAAGACATAGGACCAGATTCAGAGCTCCGTGTAACTTACATCTGCATGGAGCTCTGTAATAAAGAATGGAGGAGGGGAATGCACACCCCTGCCACTCCCCTCTTTCTTACAAAGTTCTGGACACTTAGGTGTCTGCGTCTGTGCAGACACAGATCCATGGCATTGCCAGATTCCCTGGTATTAGGCATGCGGCTCTTCAGTGTCGGCCCCTTCTACGAAACATAGAAACATAGACAGTGACGGCAGATAAGAGCCACATGGCCCATCCAGTCTTCCCATTTGTTTATTTAAAACTATACTGACCCTAGACCCTATTTATCACCTATAAAGATATTAAATAGCACTGGTCCAAGTAGTAAGGTTACCTTACCATCCCCAGAAGAGATTCCATTTACTACAACCCTCTGTTGTCTATCATGTAACCAAGATTATATCCATGCAACTGTCTTTAAGTCCAATCCTAAAGTTTCCAGCGTATTTAACAATCTGCAATGTGGCACAGTGTCAAAAGCCTTGCTAAAATCTAGATAAGCTATGTCTACAGCTCCCCCTTTATACATAGTTACATACATAGTTGATGAGGTTGAAAAAAGAAAACAGTCCATCTAGTTCAACCTATTTTGGATCTCCTGCGATCCCTATCTTTATATTTGAAGTTAATCCATATGAAGCAACCTCCAAACTGTTGCAATCATAAAAAATAAATAAGTAAATAAATAAATTTCTCCCTGGCTCCACTACTATCCTTTATTTAAATTAGCGATCCTGGTAACCCTGGGTATCCTTTTCTGATAAGAATGTATCTAATCCTTTCTTAAACATATCAAGGGAAACTGTCATCACAACCTTTTCTGGCAGTGAATTCCACATCCTGACTGCCCTTACTGTGAAGAACCCTTTCCTTTGCTGGTTGTGAAACTTCTTTTCCTCTTAGTGGGTGCCCCCGTGTCCTGTGTACAGTCCTTGGGGTAAAAAGTTCCTTTGAAAGTTCTCTGTATTGACCCATGATGTATTTGTATATATTAATCATATCTCCTCATAGATGCCTCTTTTCTAAAGTAAACATGTCTAAACTGGCTAGCCTTTCCTCATGACTCCATACCCTTTAGCAATTTTGTCGCCCTTCTCTGAACCCTTTCTAGTTCTAAAATGTCTTTTTTATGGATTGGTGCCCAGAACTGAACTACATATTCGAGATGAGGCCTTACCAATGATTTTTATAGTGGCAAAATGATGCAGTCTTCCCTTGCATCTATGCCCCTTTTTATGCATACTAATACTTTATTGGCCCATGCAGGTGCTGCTTGGCATTTAGCACTATTGCTAAGTCTATTGTCCACAAGCACTCCCAAATCCTTCTCCATTAAAGATTCTCCTAAATTTACCCTATTTAATTTATAGATTGCATGCTTGTTTTTGATCCCTAAATGCACAATCTTACATTTATCTATGTTAAACCTCATCTTCCATTTGGCCGCCCAATCCTCCAGTTTACTCAGGTCCCTCCGCAAAGACGCTACATCTTGCTCAGATTCTATTACCGTACATAGTTTAGTGTCAACTACAAAAATGGAAAACTTGCCCTCTAAACCATCACCAAGGTCATTAATAAATATATTAAAAAGGAGTGGTCCCAGCACAGAACCTTGAGGTACACCGCTTAAAACACTCTGTTCCCTATTCTCCAACCAGTTTTTGTTCCAAGTACAAATGCTGTTTCCTAGACCCAGTTCCCTTATTTTGTGGGCCAATCTATTGTGTGGCACTGTATCAAAGGCTTTGGCAAAATCTAAATAGACCACATCTACTGCACTACCCTGGTCTAAGTTCAAACTAACTTTCTCATAGAAGCTTATTAGGTTAGTTTGGCATGACCTATCTTTCACAAATCCATGCTGATTCCCACTAATAATCTTATTGCACATCAAGAAATCCTGTATATTATCCCATAGTATCCCTTCCAGCAATTTCCCAACTATTGATGTCAGACTTACAGTTCTATAATTACCCGGTTGTGATCTTATTCCCTTTTTAAACAATGGCACTACATCTGCTATATGCCAATCCCTTGGTACACAGCCTGATAAAATTGAGTCTATGAAAATTAAAAACAACGGTCTAGCAATTTCGGAATGTAGCTCCATTAGAACCCCTGGGTGTGTTTTTTCAACCACCTTTGGAATTCTTCTTTTGTAAAACAAATATTAAGTAATGGTACAGTTGCATTTTCATTTTTATTTAATATTCCTACCATTTCTTCCTCTTTAGTAAACACTGAAGAAAAGAAAGTGTTTATCTAATACTTTACTTATACTTTTAAATAAGATTTGTTTGACATGATCTTCCCCCAGTGAATCCAAGCTGCTTAGGATCCTGTAAGTTACTGGATTTAAGATACTGTACAAGTTGTTCCTTTCAAAGTTTTTCCATCAATTTCCCCACTACTGATGTTAGACTCACTGGTCGGTAGTTTGACGCTTCTTCCCTACTTCCTCTTTTGTGCAGAGAGACGACATTTGCTATTTCCCAGTCCTCTGGAATTACCCCAGTTATTAGTTACTGATTGAATCATTCAATTCATGGTTTTGCCAGCACCCCTCTAAGCTCTTTTAGTATCCTCGGATGTATCCCATCTAGTCCCATTGATTTGTACACTTTCAATTTTAAAAGTTCTTTTAATACCTGCTCCTCAGTGAAAGTAGTAGCAATTTCCCCCATTGTATTAATAGTCTTCCCATTCAAAAGTGGACCGTTCCTCCGCCAATTGCCAAAATTAGTATTGCAGGAGTAAACCTAGCAGCGTGTGAGGTTCCCTTCTGGGTTCTATGTGCCTGGTTTCTCCCAGCTGCAAGATAATCTCTGGAGGTGTGTCTGATTACTGTTGCTGCTTGGAGCAGTGGATTTTAAATAGCCTCTTGCCGGGAAGTTTGATTGTCAGTTATAGCGTCTGGTTTACCTTTGTTTGCCTGCTGTCTGATCGTGCTCTGCTGTTTATCTGATTGTGCCTTAATCCCTCCGCTTATCCTGGTGTTACCTCTTGCCTTCCTCTTGCCCTCGGTGTCTTTGTTTGTCTGCCCCTGTACTTGTGTGAAGTGCGCAGTGCGAATAGCTTGCTGCTCGCGTTGGTGGCTTCAGCCCTGGTCAGGTTCTGGCCAGCCTCCCATTCTGTTCTTTCCGTTCCTACTGGGTTAGTGAGTCCATCTGCTCCTCTCCTGTGCATGCACGCTGCGATTGTCATTTTGCAGTGTGCTGTTGTCTGCCTGTTGTACTCCTTCTGTTTGTTGTTACCACTTGGTGTTTACTATCTCATCTGTGTGTGTTTCTCGCCAGCTTGTGCATTACCACTGTGTGTTCCATCTCTCAGCGTGTACTGATGAGTGTGTTGTTACCACTGTGTATTATATCTCTCAGTGTGTGCTACTGAGTGTGAGTCAGTCCAGTGGACTTTGCTCTCGTTTGCAATGCGCTGCTTTCCATCTGTCAGCGTATCTGTCTCAGTCCCATTCTGGGACCTGTTGTTCTACCAGGTGTTGTTTTCTACCTGAGGGCCTCACTGTCTGTTGTACCACTTCTGTGGTACCTTGTACCTCCCTGTACTTTTATGGCTATCTCCTTTACACCCGCTATTTGTCAGTATCTTTGTGTACGAGGGTTCCAGCCTGTGTACTGTCTATCAGTACTTCTATGTACAGGGGTTCTAGCCTATGTACTGTCTACCAGTACCTCTGCGGACAAGGGTTCCAGTCAGTGTGCAGTCTGCCTATACTTTTGTGTGCAAGGGTCCAAGTCTACCCACCAGTGTCTGAGCGTTCCAGTCAGTACCTATGCTGCAGCTTTCCCTTGAAGGCAATCACTGGGTGCCACAACCTATTAGGGGCCAGCAGCCAAGCCTATGCTCACCATCAGAGGCTCTAGTGAATATCTAGCTCTGGTTTAGACTCTGCTCCCTGGTGAGAACCTTCCTGGGAGACTAACAAGAACTCAGATGAATCACATGAAAAATGCATGGTATGGCAAATAGAAAAATTCAAGCTCAAGCCAATCATTTATTGTAACCAAAACTTCATGTGCAAATGACATGGAGCGGTATATAAACTATAATGTCATTTTTATGACATTCATTAGTCTGGCAACATATGTCTGACAGTGTATGTATGGCCGTATTCACATGTGTAGTAGGTTAATTCTTAATGTTCTGCATCTTAGGAGTCACAGCTCTTAGGTGTGAACACTCTCTCCTGTCCCTAAGCTACACTTAACCCTAAACTCACTATTCAGCAGTCCATGACAAGTCAAGTCCAGAGGTGTTTAGCAGGCATGCTCATCAAGCACCAAACTGTCGAGCAGGCATCACAGGTGATTTAAGAGTTATCAATCCTTATTGAATGCAACCACATCTCACAAGGAATACCTATATTCTAACTATGATTTCACAGAAGCCTAGATAGACAGACTGAGAAAGGTACTACAGAGTTGTATAATTCAATGAATACCCCACCCATCATGTGTGAAAGGTGTATACCTTGGTAAAAATAAAAGAAAATGACTGCATTTGCCAGGTAGGTTCCTTGTGTTTTTCGTGCTGTGTTAAAAACTTCAAAGTAAAGACTCTACAAATGATAATAAACACCATCATGAAATGACAACAACAGCAAAACAACAGAGGTAAAACATTGAAGTGGAACATTCTTTATTTAAATGTACAATGTAATTAGAAGTATTTTCTTTATTTAGATGGTTTCATAGTTGCCATAGCTAAAAGCCAATGTGGGTTAAAGCAAATATGAGAATATTTCACATGAAGTTCAATTAAAGATGAGCCAAACTCCTACAGTTCACCACATGGGACAGTGCACAGTATGCATCCAATAGCTACATTTTTGGCAGATTGATTCACATACCTTTCTTTATGGTTCAAATAAAAAAGTTGTTTGGAAAAAAATGCTTTGCTCATATAAAAAGTTTATTGCACGTGTTAATTTATATTGCATGTTTTTTTTTTTTGTTTTTTTTTTTACATTTTTACATTGGGTTGCTGATTTCCATAGACTATAGGCACAAAAATGTGCCTATAATCTGACATCTGGTTCCACCATCTATATGGATGTCTAAAATTCTATTTCAAGAGAGATAAATACCAAAACCTTCTTAAATATTTGAGTTGCAATTAAATCTGTCTTATCTTAGAATTTCAAGAATTTAACAAAAACTCAAATAAACAGAGGCCCTACTTCACTCGGTTGTGGCTAAACTAAGGTATCTGTATGTGCAAGAAAAGATATATACGCTCCTTAATATATTACACCTTTTTTCTTTCCATTTCTCCCCCATGTGATCAGTCTACACTGCTAGCTTATAGGAGGTTACTCCCTTCACTTGTGTTGATTTCTGAACTAAAATTCCTGCCTTTAGATTTTAGATTGATCCTGAAGGAAAGAGGGGGATTCTGGATTGGGCAGCATGCATAGGGCATACCTACACTGTGCTAATACCATTCCTCCCTTCTCCCCCTAGCACTCGTGCACATTCCAGTATTGGAAATTCATCAGAAGCAAAAAAGGAACAGAAGTCTCCCATCTGAGGTGGTTGAGGCCAATACAGTAGAACAATTTAAACATGATTGGGATAAATATAAGGGTATCCTAAATTGTAAACCAAATTGAGGGTAAATAGGGTCTAGGGTCAGTATAGTTTTCAATAAACAAATGGGCAGACTAGATGGGCCATGTGGCTCTTATCTGCCGTCACTTTCTATGTTTCTAAGTCATGTAGATGCATACAGACATTACTCCATATAAGCAAATACTAAAGGCTTATATTTCTACCACTAGTGATTGTACATTGCCCCTTTTGGAAAGTCTGGATCTGGTCCTTAGTCTTTATCAAGTGAGTCAGATATCTCTTTAAAGGGATCACCTACAAGGTCTCTATATCTTTCCCATAATGGAAACCATATACAAGTAAGAAAGTCACTTTAGGAGGGATGCTATTGCTAGCTTTGAAATGTTTATGTTTATCATTTTTATTGTAATCAGTGTCTAATTAAATGTCTCCTGTTCATAAAAGGCAAATGTTGTTTTGGAGAAAATATGCCACAAAAATAGAAATCTTATTAACCAACATGAATTAGCTTTTATATGAAGTTATTCATTGGGTATGGTTCACCATGTCTTCAGTGCAATAATGGTCAGGTACTCATGGCATAAAAACTGGAATATCTAGGAATGGTGTTTTAGAAGTACTGCTTCTTGTTAGTGCATCAGTGAACTAATGTTCTGCAGTTGTCATGTGCATTTAGTTATTTAAGTTAATTTTCTTTCTTTAATGAAGAAGATGCTCTGAGGTCTGTTAACTGTGGTTTTCATGCCTACACTAGAGATTGTGTCTATTTTTATCTGTTGTATGAGAAAGTTGCGACACAGTAACCCAAATGTAGTTTTACACTGGTTAAGGGGTTATGTGACTGGCACCCCCTGCCACATATATTGTAGTGGTAGCTGTAACCACACTTTTACCTATTCAATAAACACTCTGTTCCTCATAAAAAAGAAGACCTAAATGGATACTAATTACAATGGCCAGTTCCTTAATTGAATCATATTCAATGTAATCCAAAATAAGGTTAGTGTCTTTCATTTCACCCAAAAGATTTGCTCTTTAAATATACTCTTGATGGATGAACTTTATGTATTCTGTTAATGTATATCTTATCTCCAAATCAACTTAGTAGCACCTATACCACAACTATATCTCTCCTTCACTTACTTATTCCTCTGGTGAAGTCCCAGCCAGGGGAAATATTATTTTCACCTGCAGTATCCAGTTAACCAAACTGCGGCAGCAGACCCGTCTGACGGGTGAGTATTACAGGGGAGTTTTAGGATAAGGAGTCAATGGGGGGTTTTAGTGTTAGGCTGCAGGGAGGGGAGTCTTAGGGTTAGGTCAGACTGCAGGGAGGGGAGACTTAGGTTTAGGATGTGGAGAAGGGAGTCTTAGGGTCAGGCTGTGAGAAGGGGAGTCTTAGGGTCAGGCTGCGGGGAGGAGAGTCTTAGGGTTAGGCTGCAGGGAAGGGAGTCTTTGGGTTAGGCTACAGTGAAGGGAGTCTTAGGGTTAGGCTGCAGGGAGGGGATATTTATGTTCAGGCTGTGGAGAAGGGAGACTTTTGGTCAGACCACAGGGAATAGGAGGGTTAGGATAATGTTTTAGCGGCGACCCACACCCATCTGAGGCGTTATTATTTAGTCTGGGAAATTCTCATAGAAAACAGACACAGTATAAAATAAAGAAAATAGAAACAGCATCAATTTTTCCACTAAATGCGGAATTTGCTAAATTACTATACTTTCAGCATACCGAAAATGCATGAACAACATTTGTAAACAAATATCTATATAATAAAAATTGCTACAACTTTCCATTAATTGAACAAACAATTTTGGTGTAGAGTGTACATTGATATTTTTTCTATTATATCATTATATTTAAAGATGAAAAATATTATTTTTTCTTTTTTTTTTTGTGTTTGCAGTTTAATGGATAATTTGCTTAAGTAACTTTTATCATCATATGTTTTGAGTCTATTTATAATGTGGTTGATTTGTTTTGTATATTTATTTTTATTACTAACATAACTGAAAAATATTATGCTGAGTTTGTTTTTCTATACATGTATTAAATTGTTGAAACTAAACATAGAAGCATGGAAACAAAGCATGTGACAGCATAAAAAAGACAGTTGGCCCAATATATATATATATATTTAGTAAACTCTACTGACCTTAGTCCTTATTTGATCCTTAATTTTGTTTAAAATTAAGGATATCCCTTTATTTATCCCAAGCATGTTTAAATTATTCTACTGTGTTAGCCTCAACCATTTCAGTGAAGTAATATTTCTGTACATTTCTTTAGAACTTAGCACCCTCCAGTTTGAATGCCCTTATATTCTAATACATTTTTTGCTTTGTAAAATGCCCCTTGATAGATTTGAAAGCTGCTATATAATTTTTTCCACTTCTTTGCCTGCTGTCTGATCGTGCTCTGAAAAACAGCCATTTTCGATTTTTCTTTTTTAATGGGTAAGTATGCCTATTGGCATTCTAAAGAATAGAGGTACCCAGCGCTAATAGATCTCTAATATACACAGTACGGCTGTATTCCGGAGTACGGCTGGTTACTATAGTAACCACAGTACACAAACGTCCGCAGTGCGCGCGCGCCCTCTAACGGCAGCGAGGACAGCGACAGCAGCAACAGAGGCCAGAAGGAGGAAGGAGCAACGAACCAAACAGAAAAAGCCATATAGAGGGTAAGAAGTTCCATAGCTCTAACCACCAGGACTGGAGGCTTACCGCACATTTTATAAGGTACCAATATCACTGTTTTTTCCCGCTACTGCAGAGCATACCGTCACCCCATCGGGGGACCATCACTCTATTACGGACACTGCAAACATTGCCATCCAGGAACTTTGTTTGCATAGTAGCAATATTCAGTCAGATTGCTACCCATTGTAGAGAGACACTGTCCTGCGGGATTGCTATATCGATCCAGACTATTATTCTTAACCTTCTCGTTTTGTTTTGTTTTTGTTTTTATTTTGTGTGTTTGCTACATTAAATATTATATTGTTTTACACTATACTTTTATTGTATCACTAGCGCTGGGTACCTCCATTCTTTACATATACATTTGTGGATCTGAAAAGATCTTTTTCTGGGGAAGTGTGGGAGTAACCTTCCCTTGGTACCTCCAGCTGCTTATACACTATTTACGGACTGAAAGGCAGCGCTACCTGACACCTCTTTGTCTATTGGCATTCTAACCCACTCTTTTTCGGATCTTGCTTCCCACCATGCCCGTTAAACCTACCAGAACCTGCTGCCTGCCACAGACCCAACCAGAGAGGTGAGTAACCAGGCAAAAGCAATTGATTTCCCAGCCAGTTCGGAACACCTGTCTGAGGGTATAAATGGGGGCCCATTAATGATATGAGTCATTATCTGGATGGCCCCAGAAGATGCAGCATCACCTCACGTGCTTCAAGCAAGTCAAGAACACACTCTGGAGTTACAGACATGGCCTGTCAACTGTTGAAGACATCAAAACTGTGAGTAGCATTAATATTTTATTAGTTTCAAATAATGTATTTTTCATTGAAATAGTAATTCTAATTTTATTTGAACAGTGTACTATGCTAAATTTAGTAAAAGCAAGGAGGGCACTGTATTTAATGGGTGTGGGTCCCCACTAAGAATGGCCCTATTTTGATAGGAACGTTCTCTCCCAACCAGTTTCGGCATAGCAATCGATCCCCAGAGCACCGAACACGGTGCTCTGAAAGGTAAGTGCAAAAACTACCTAACCTTAACCCCTTGCCCTTCCCATGCTCTTAACCCTTGCCATGCTGCCGCTTATGGTACTACAAAGCACAGCATGCCCTGCTAAATAATTTTTATTGTTTATTTTTTGACAATTTTAATTTTAGGTGGGTTTTTAAAACCAAGTGAGTGTCGATTTCTATGAAATCGACACTCACACCCACCTCTTTCTTATTTGCCCGACTTTTGGGCAACTTGGCAGAGATTTTACATGTATGTTCTGCCTTTGAAAAATTGGCATGGCGATTTAAACTGTGGCGATTTTTTTAAGATTTTTGAAACGGTCGATTTTTGGTCAATTTAGCTTTAGTAAATCCAGCAATCAGGAAATCGCTGAAAAATATAAAAAAAAGCGCCTCTGTTTGAAAATCGCAGCTTAGTAAATCTGGCCCAAAATCCATTAATGGTAGAGACATTTTAAAACACTATTTTACTTCTGCACAAAAAATACTATTAGATTCTCTTATATTTACTCTTATGACAAAAAGTAAGAAATAAACTTATCTTTCTATATGTGAGCCTTGCAGACATCTCCTGGGCAGTGGAAAACTAGGGGCTAGATTTACTAAAAATAGATTTGAAATTGTCATTTGAAATCACTGGACATCGGCATAGTTTTTTCATTTTAAAACGCTGAATTTACTATTGCCAATTTATGTCTAGCGATTTCAAAACTGCAGCGATGTCTGGCGATTTTTTAAGGGTTTGTTCACTGCGATTAAACTTGTAATTGCGGCAAATGAACCCTTTTAAAATTGCCAGACATTGTTGTTGAATGTAAAAAAAAAAATGGCTGTCGTGGCTACCAATTAACCCATAGCATGCTGTGCCACCTAGTGCTTTAAGGCAGAGCATGAGTTTTACATCCCATAATTTCCCCTATTCCTCCCCCTAATAGCTGTTATTAGGGGAAGGAAAAGGGGGGCATGTATGTGGTTGACCGCTGGGATAAACTAAAGTGTGTACATTTAAAAAAATAAAAATAAAAGATGATTATATTTTTATTAAAATAAATACATCTAAAATATAATAACAGTTAAAAAAAAATAAAACTTACCGTACCTCTCCGGGAGACACATCAGACTCTGAAGATTTTAGATTCCCGATAAGAAGACACTGCGCATGACACTTGCGCAGGACTTCATTCATTTGAAGAATGAAAGAAGTCTCCTGCAATAAGCCCAAAGATTATTGTGGAACCTCGCAGGGTAGGTAAGTTTTGGTAAATTTAATAAACGAATCTGCCAGGCTCTCTACGAGCTAAAGCAAACCTGGAACAGCTTTGTTGATTAAAAAATTAAGCTATTCGTAAATAGAGCCGTAGGTCTCTTCCTGGCTTCCTATATTTTGGAGGTGAACATCCCTCAAAATTCTTGTACAGCAATAGCATTGAGTGACTCTCTGTGACAAAAATATATATATACATATACACACACACACACACACACACACACACAAAACAAGACAGAAAAACAATATTTTCATACACACACACACACACACATA
>WWET01003520.1:0-11664 GCA_011038615.1 Limnodynastes dumerilii | reverse complement strand
TCATGTGCATCCAGCCCCCCTCAGTATTCCCCAAAATGTGCATCCAGCCCCCCTCAGTTATCCCCATCATGCATATTCAGCCACACTCAGTATTCCCCATCATGTGCTTCCGCAATGGCTGGCGTCTTCTGGCAGGCATGTCGGTGACGTCATCTGGAGCGCCATCCCGCTGGTGGCGTCATCCGGCATATGCGCAAAGCACTTTTTGGGACAGGAGAATTCTAGGGTTACCACCTTTTTAACAAGAAATTCCCGGACATTGTATCGTCTCCGGGAGAAAAGGGTGCTCTACCGGGAGTCCGGGAGATCTCCCAGGATTCCGGGAGTCTCCCAGACATTCCGGGAGAGTCGGCAACCATGATAATAACACATTAAATGAGTGTAAATATAACTTTAACTAAGGATTATTTTAGAAACTAATCTGGACGAATAACAATACAAAATAAGTAAAGAAAATAAATGAAAAGTTTAGGGGAGAAAAAGGTGCCAATCTTCCCTCCTCAGAAGACAAATAGATAGTTTGCACATTAAAAGCTATACTAGAGTTTAATATAAAAGACCATTTGGATTTCAGATTATTGGGTTTCATATGGAGGTTGTTCTGGCCTTCAAAACAGGTCTCAATCTGATGACAAGTATATTAATCAGTCTTCAGTTCTTGTGACTGTAGTCCAAAGCAGATAAGAATTGTCAGCTAGCATATAATGTAAACTCCCAAGATGGTGGCTAATGTTTTAAGGGCAACCATAAATAAATAAATAAATAAATAGTGATGCAGTATTTAAGTGTGGAATTAATGCATATGACCCTTGACTATAAACTATATGGAACAACAGTGTAGGTCACCTCTGCAATCCTTCCAGTCAATTGGAGTCCACAAAAACCAGTAAGATTATCATCAAATAAGAGCATCAGTAACACACAATGGCAATTAGAGCTAGTAGCAGTAGCAGAAGGTGCTTCTTTACAACTACCATTATAATGATAAGCAAATCAGTATATAGAGCTTTACAGTGCACACATTCAAATTTATAAAAAATTAATTACATCCTGTATATGGGCCTGATCCAGACTTAACAACGATAGGTCTGGAGGCATGTGTAAATCTGGCTGTGGGAATGCACTGCGTATGTTACTCATCGTAACTCTGATCATACGTAACTTGTACGTACTGTAACTCCGTACAATAGGGCGTGAGAACCCTGAGCATTATGGGTGGAGGAAGGCATTTAAATTGTACAGTATAGGCTGGGCTACAGTAAGGTAGGGTTCTGAACATGTAAGTCAGCTAAGTTACGTACGTGAGAGAGGAGTTTCAGGGGGAGTGCCTTATCCTTAGTAGTGCGTAACTTAGGCCCGCATGCATACATAAAATGATCTTAAGTTTGGATCAGGCCCTATAAATAAATACATATGTTTCATATATCAGGATAAGGAAAGCAATAATATAAAAAATTAAAGGTAGAGGCCACACAATATTTCTAAAATAATTTTTAAGATTTGCAGGAACATTCATTAGATTATTTTTGGGTGGAAATATTTAAAAATCTTTCATCATTTCCCACTTTGTCTAGACTACTTTTCTGAACTTTAATCTGTTCTCTTTGCTTCTCATATTGTACAGTTATATTTTTATGTAAATTCACCTTTACAACAGAGCTTATTTATTATTATTTTTACTTATTAACAGTTTTTTTTATATAGCATCAGCATATTACTTGTACTTAGTGCTTTGCAATTTTAACAGTCATTATAAAACAGAACTGTCTAGGACAGACTGGATGGGTAAGAGGGCCCTGCTCTCAAGCTTACACTATAGGATATTGGGTTTGATACATATTGGGAAGTACTATGTAATACACAATGGACCAATTAGATTGTAAGTAAAAGTGCTCAGTGCTCTGTATGATCCAGTCATACAGCAGTGTTAGAAGCAGAACTAAGGGTAATTTTAGTATGGAAAGAGAAAGTGTACAATTTTTTTTTTTAATCATGAAATGGATTGGGTCGTTTGGATAGCAAAGTAGTTGTAAATAGGGTAGTTAAAGGTCACAAAATAGATTCAGGTATGTAGAAAACTTGTCTGTAGAGGTGAGTTTGAAGGGAGCGCTTGAAAATTGAGTAGAGGATAGTCTTAATGGCAAGGAAAGTTATTTCAGGCAGTGGGTTCAGCCTGGGAATAGTCCTGGAACCTGGAATCTGAGCATTTGTTAAGTTTAGAAGAAAGTTGCAGCTCCTATAAAGATATGTGAGAGTGAACTGGGATTTTTATATTGCTGGTTCTTTAGATATTTCTCAGTATAGCCCATTATTATCCTTTATATTAAATCTCGACTTTTTCACTAAACACTGTACACTAAACAGATCATGTTGCAAACAAATCTTTACACAAATGCATGAAACTGAAAGTATATATGGTCTTTCCCCTGTATGATTATTAAATATTATAATTATACCTTCACAGTCATTATGAAAATTTTATATAAATAAAATATAGCTTACTGGGAAGCCATTTTACTTACACATGTGCCAATCCCAGTAGCATGCCAGATTTGACTTGCCAATCAACCCAATTATGGAATTATTGTGTACAATTATGGAAGATCCTTCTTAGGCATCAATAGCCAACTTGACTCCAAATTTTCAGCCAATATTGTAAAGTTTTTCTAACATAATTAGATATACCAAACTGCAGTCCTGCTAATATTGCACAACAAATATAAGTAAGATATCACTGTTAAATAACAAAAGTTGAATCTACAAATAAAATTGATGATGTTTAAATTATTTGGATAATGTTCAATATTTGCAATTTTTAGCATTTTTTTTAAAAGATTTTATAAAATAGAAATATACATTATACTGTACATTCCAAAATACAGTTTTACAGTTAATTATATTTTATTTTAGAACGTAGAGTACAGTGTATATAGGTTCTGTGTACTGTTTCATTTGTTCGTTATTTATGGTGATCAGTAGCAGAGATATAAAATTTACTGAATATTTTACAAGTGGTAAACCATAAGCCTAACATTTTGGTTATTTGTCATGTTCACAAAAGCTAATTGGTAGCAGGTTACTTCCAAATGCATCATCACAGCCTAAGTTTACATATTTTGCAAGTTGGATATTTTGTCATTTCCCTTCTGTAGAAAATTCCAGAAGGAAATTGTTCCAGTAAAACTTGGTTTAAAATGCATTATACTGTGTTATCTTATTTGTTAATAACATAACAGATTTGTGTCAAAAGCTTACATACAACATTTTTAGTGGATTTCACAAAATTTCCAATTAACTTACTCAACTCTACAGTTTCATACAACATTTTGGTAGTATACATGTCATCCTTGTTAGCAAGTATGTTGGTGGTGTATATTGCACAAATACTTAAATTTATGTGTTGAATACAGAATATTTCCAAACATTATTTGTCATAACAATGCACATAACTTGTAGATAATGGTTACTTTTTTACCACAACATCCTCTTTTTGAAGCAGGAAAAATAATTACATTATTATGAAATAGTGGGAATTCTGTTTAAATAGAATCATACATTTATCATAATTGTGCATAATTTCCCATAAGAAAAAAAATACTATTGAAAGAATACATTCATATTAATTTAACTTATTGCCACTGTGTGATCAAAATGCATAATTTCCGTTAATAGGATGAAAATTTTTTTTTTTTAATGATTTTTAAATGAATAACATTGCTGCAGTATAATAATTGGTGGTACTTTTGGATTTATTTTTAAATACAAAGTGCAAAAAAGTATTTGATTTTTGAAACCACAAAAACTCAATTGCACAGAGAGTAAGGGCTGGATTCACAACCCCGTAATTTTTAACCGGTTACACTCTCAGCAACGACATTCTGAATTTCGAAAAAGGGACATCTGAAAGTTACTTTTCGGATGTCCCTTTTTCCTATACTTACCACTTTCTACTTTATTTTAGTGAATGGGTGAGTATGCCATTCGGCATACTTCACCCATTCACTTTCGCAATGCGCGATATCCATCCGCCGTCCTTCCGCCGCACCTCCGCTGCTGCTAACGCCGGACCTGGAACAGGTAAGTAAATTATCTCGATGGAGTTCGGGTTAGGTTAGGATTAGGGTTAGGGTCAGGCTGTAGGGGAGGGAAGGTTGGGGTCAGGCTGCAGCAAATGGTGGGTTAGGGTCAGGCTGCAATTAAGTTAGGGTTAGAGTAGTGAGAGGGGAGGGTTAGGGTAGTGAGAGGGGAGGGTTAGGGAAAGGAGTGTGGGACTATTTTTTTTACTACTTTTAGGACCACGGAGCTTTCGGTGCTCTGTGGATCAATTGCAATGCCTCTGGACATGTAAAATCGCAATTTTGTATGTAATGCGCATGCGCATGACAGATAATACGCTACATAACGTAACGTAACTCTTAACGTATGGGTCATTAACGGATTTGCTGCGTAAATTCGTACGTGTGGGTGTGCCAATTTTACATGTGCCAAAAGTACGTCTAAAATACGCAATGCAGGCGGGGGTTTTCATTTAAAGTGTACAGTATGGGCGTGCTTAGATGCATAAGTCCGTGTTGACCATACGTACGTGTGCGGACGACAGCGGTTACGCGGCTAACAGTTAAGGTAGGGTTTGGAAAGCGGAACTCGGTCAAAGTATGTACATTCAAGGGGTGTGCCAAGGGGAGTGTATAGAAAGTACGCACGCGTAAATACGCTATGCTAGTAAACGGATTGCAAGCAGAGTTCTGGATCTACCCCCATGTCATCAGCCCCCCAGTATCCACATCATGTGCCTCCAACCCCCCAGTATAAACCATCATGTCTCCAGGCCCCCAGTATCCACCATCATGTCACTTGCCTCCCCCAGTATCCCCGTCATGTCATCAGCCCTCCCCCCAGTATCCATATCATGTGCCTACAACCCTAGTATAAACCATTATATCTCCAGGCCCCCAGTATTCACCATCATGTCACTAGCCCCCCCATATCCTCATCATGGGCCTGATCCAGACCTACGACCGCAAGCGATCGTACGCCGGTCGGGAGCGTAAAAACGGGAGAAAAAACGCACTGCGCATGTGCAGTATGACAACTTCCGGTCATCCGAAGGACATGAGCGTACAGCGAGCGTATTTTCAGCGTATTTTTTCACCCAAGGGGCGTGCGTTTTGTACGACGATAGTCTGGACGCTCGAGTTACTACACAGAGGTGGGGATAGCCATTTAAATTGTACAGTATGGTGCGTGCTAAGCCCAGTACGACCAGCGTATCGGTACGAAAGTTCGCACGTACGCTGGAAAAACTTAGGGTAGGGTTCAGCCGCCGTAAGTAGGTACAATCAATGGGAATGTCATGGGCGAGAAAGTTTATACGCCCGGGCGATCATACGCTACGCTCGCGGGCGCTCGCGGTCGTAGGTCTGGATCAGGCCCCATGTCATTAACCCCCAGTATCCACATCATGTCATCAGTCCCTCAGTATCCACATCATGTGCCTCCAACCCCCCAGTATAAATCATCATGTCTCAAGGCCCCCAGTATCCACCATCATGTTACTAGCCCTACCCAGTATCCCCATCATGTCATTAGCCCCCCAGTATCCACATCATGTGCCTCCAACCTCCAGTATAAACCATCATGTCTCCACGCCCCCAGTATCCACCATCATGTCACTAGACCCACCTCCACAGTATACACATAACGTGCCTCCAACCCCCCATTATAAACCATCATGTCTCCAGGCCCCCAGTATTCACCATCGTGTCACTAGCCTCCTCCCCCAGTATACCCATAATGTCTCTCCGGCCTTCCAGTATTCCTTCACTGCTTCACTTACCTTTGATGCCTTCCTCTGCGGCACGCGCTTCTGCTCCTTCTTCTTCCTAGTGACGCTGGCTTCACAAGGAAGTCACCGTATCAGCTGCTGGGCAGAACACAGAGCAGCTGACCGTAAACCCTGGCAGCTGAAAGGGGGTTTGCAATCAGCTGCTCTGTGTAATTACAGCGGACCAAATGACTTTGCGAGCTGGATCCGACTCCCAGGTTCCCCACCTCTAATTAGTGTAATTAGTAAGTGTAATGCACTGTAGAACAGACCTGGGTTATTTTTGATTAACCTATTGTCACACATAAGTCACACAGCCTCAAGTGAGGTAAGAGTCATGACAATATGTTACTGATTTATGTAAATTTGTTTATCCTAATAAGAATTTTCTTGTTTTGTTGTGTAAATACAAGTTTCTGTCTGCCAACCCCCCTGTCTATTATAACTTAGTCAGCTGTAATGTCTGTAAGAGGACACCTCTTTTTGAAGCAAATAAGTAAACCTTATGAATCATTATCATAAATGATTTATTACTTCAAATGTTTTCCTAGTCCATAACTGTCCCAGCGACATTGCATAGTCACCTGCTCACAAGGAGTGGAAAATAATGGACTGCATGTGTGTATGAGCACACACGCCGACAACGGGGTGGGAAGGGGAGGAATGTGTGCAGTGTGTATGTAATATGGTAATTGTACAGTTTCAGCCCTTACATACTATCTAGATGTCCACGCCATCCCCATTTTCTGTGTGGATTATGTATAAGTATTAAGATAGGGTTGACTCTGAGCTCCAAGTAAAGCAGCAGTGGAGTTATGGATGCGGTCCAATGTTAGCTATTACTTATAAATTAAAGAACATTGCCATCCTAAATTTGTGAGGAGAAGAATTTGTATTAAAATAATTGAGAAACCACCCAAGCAGTATACCACAAATTATAATTTAATAATCCGTAGTTTGTATTTTGAAATACTTGTATTCTTGGCATCTTACTTGTTTTTATATAGGTTACTAGAGTAAGCTGAGTAGTTAATCTAATGCTCTTGTGATCGTTAACCACTGATATCTTTTCAGACAATGGGATGGATCCAGACTTAAGTAAATGCTTGAAATTAGTTACTCCTGGGATAAACCATGTTGATTGCAGGGGAGTCATATTTAATCTGTGGCAAACAGTGTTAGAGTTGAGAGGTGATGTTTCCGGCCCAAGTCTAAATAACAGTGTGATAGTAAAGCTGGTATCAGTATCTGTGTGCAGTAAGCAATTCAAAGATATATCCCTGCATGCAAAGAATACAATCAACTTGACTCCCCCTGCAATCAACATGGTTTAGCCCAGGAGTAACTAATTTCAAGCACTTACTCAAGTCTGGATCCAGCACAATATGGTTATTTATTGTATTTGTGATTTGCTATGCAATGGATACGTATATTGATGGCATGTAACAATACTGTGCTGAACTTTTATTTTTTTATTTTTCCATGATGGAAAGTAATACTAATAAAAAATATTATTTCCAAAACTAGACATTAAGGGGGTCAAGACACAAATGTAATAAGTTGCCTTCTGTTGAAGTTACTGATGACCTTGGGGTAGATCCTGAACTACGTGTGTGCGTACGTATTTTAGCGGTGCGTATTTTCGTACACGTAAGGTCAATACACTCCCCTCGGCACACCCCTTGCACGGGCGTATTTTCACAAATTACGCGACCCAAACCCTACCTTAACTTTTCCTATCGTAACAGAATACGTCCGCTAACGGGCGTACAGACTACGCGAACGTACGCAGCTTAGCACGCCCATACTGTACACTTTAAATACTCCCCCCCGCCTACTTCACGTAAAACACACGTATTGTTGACTAACGTAAATTTGGCACGCCCACACGTAAGTATTTACGTTAGCAATACGTGAAATCTCCTTACGTTTGAAAATACGCTACGTGAATGTGCGTATTTTCTGCGGTGCGCATGCGCAGTGCTTACAAATCTGCGAATTTACGTGTCCGCCACACGTAAATTCGCGGAAATGCGTAGTTCAGGATCTGCCCCCTTGTTAAGCTTTGTCAGCCACCAAAAATAATGCCATATCTGAGTTTTTAGCACAGTATTTAAAAGTATGAGCCCTTATTGTGGCATGCAAATATACATAAAACCCGATCCATCAAAGGGTGATGAGTAAAATTCTGCTCCCGCCATAATGTCATCTAATATCTAAGGACCGGATCCTCTGTAAATAGAGTTAGATAACTTATGTACGCTACGTGTGAAAGTCACCTATCAGTTTGTACTTCACACGCAGTATAAGGAATTCTACATTGGAACCCAGCTGCTTGACCCTGCATTCCATGTGGACAGCGGCAGGCTGAACCGAAGGGCAGGGTGCCATGTGCCCCCCGGGCCGCTCGGCCATCAATGGTTTTAGGGCTGCCTCTGTGCAGCTCATGGCCGGCTGGCTGGCCGACCAGAACGGGGACTTATGTCCCCACCTGATCCATTAAACTGTGGAACCAGGGCACTGTGAGGCTTAAAGAGTGCCCTGGTTCCTCGGCAACGACGTGCTGGGCCTGATGATGTCATGGACGTCACGCCCAGCAGTGCACATATTAGGAAGAGACAAGCGGAAGAAGCTGAGGAGCGGAGCGCATAGGAAGAAGATGGAGAAAAGAAGAAAAGAAAGGAACTAAATGAAAGGTAAGAAATAACAGAGAGTTAGTCAGTGTCAGGGCCATCTTTTCCACTGGGCAGTTTGGGCTAGTGCCCAAGGGTCCTCACACATCAAGGGGCCCTTCAGCAGAGCCCAGCACTAGCCCAAACTGGCCAGCTCCGTGTAGCAAGAGCTAGGGTTATTCCACATTCTCTTGCATTTCACTCTGCCTACATGAGCAGAGGGGGCGGAGCTTCCTACTGGCACTGCAGGAAGAGGATCCACAGAGCTGAAGGAAGGAAGGAAGGAAGGAAGTGCAGGAGGCTTAGTTATGGTGCTGGACCAGGTAAGGTAAAAGAGGTGGAACTGGAGTGTGTATTGTGTGGAGAGGGAGATGCCAGAAGGGGGGAAATGTGTAATATGTAATGTGGAGAGGGATATAAAAGAAGGGCAGGGGGTAGGTGTAATTTGTGGAGAGGGATATTAAAGAAGGGGTGAAGGGGATAATATAATCTGTGGAGAGGGATATTAAAGAAGGGGAGGGGGATGGTATAATGTGTGGGGAGGGATATATGAGTAGGGGGTGTAATATGTGAAGAGGGAGATTAGAGTAGGGGGTGTAATATCAAAAGGTGGATACAGCGCTTAGAGTAAATATATATAGGTTCCAAATGTTAATAATTAACGGACATGAATAGTTAAAAGGCTAGAAATATAAGCCCCGTGGGCTTACTCCATTTGAGGTGATTTTTTTCAAATTCGCGTTTTGTAAATATACCCAATAGTGTGTCAGTCCTGCAAAGCATGCTCCTAAGAAAAGGTATTCCATGATTGGTAGTGTTCAATGAGGACTCTACAAGAGAGAAGCCATGTCTCAGGTCCAAGATGAGATTTTCTCTGCTGGTTCCATTCCACAATGTCTATCTTAGACCTAGGAGAGAAGAATGGGATGTTGATGTAATGAATCCCTTTGTGATGGTGGCTGATAGCCTGTTGTCACAAGATGCGGGACCTGTAGGCGGTCCTGTCCAAGTGCACCAGCTGTCTGCCCCAGAGGAGATGCCACTCACAGTAGTGGCAGCCTCCTGTCCTGTGTTGCCACATGGTCCTCTTGCACTAAGCACCACTGTCCTCCGGTGCTTGGGTGCTGCCTTCTTGGATCTGCACATATGACCAGTGTCAGCCAACCGGATGCTAGCCCAGGAAACCACATGATTCCAGCTTCCAATCATGGACCAGGGCGCACTATTTAAACCCATAGCACTGTGTCCACAGTGCCAGAACAACTTGGTCTTCAAGGTGCCTGGTTCTACAGTCATCGCTGCTGCTGTTTACATTTGCTGATCCAAGTCAAGTCAATGCTCTGTTCTAGTCCGTTCTATGTATTGATCCAGTTCGTGTCCAGTTCTTACGCCGGTTGAAGGCTACCCTAACTTCAGCCGGCGTAAGGGAGAGTTGATACGCTGGGACGGCGGTGTTAGTACGTTAACGCCCCCCTCCCAGCTTCATTACCCTCCCCCCGCCCCCCCACACTAACTTCAGCGTAGGGCCGCTGGGGGACGTCCCCTCCAGCGTCCCTACGGCGCTGCTACGGATGCCCGATCCACGATCGGGCGTTCCCGTAGTATCGCCGGGCAACATCTGCCTGGCGCATGCACAGATCGGCTGAAAAGCCAATCTTACGCCCGCCATCCTAGCGACGGCGGGCGTACTTCAGGATCAGGCTCTAAGACACTGAGCTCCCTGAATCACTCATTCGCTCTGCTTTCTGTCTGTCAAGTGAGTGAATGAGTCAGAGCAACGTCACACAGGATCTCTCAGACAGCCTCCACGCTGCAGCCTCGAGGAGCAGGTGAAAGTTAAAGGAAAATGAAGAGGAGCCTGAACTGGAGCAGAGAAGAGAGAATAGAAATAAAAGCATCTGCAAAGTCAAGGTAAGTTATAAATAAGTTCAGCATTCCAGAATATATGGTGTAATAAATCTGTATTACAGTCACAGTAATAATTGTATTGCTTGAGAATAGCTCTATGGTTAATGATTGTTGTGATTGCTGTTAGGATCCTTGTATCCAGTGTGACATCTATTTCTGGTAGCTTTATTAGGGGCAGTGTTTTACTATTTGTCTTTTTTGGTCAGTAATCACTACTGCAGCTGTGTATCCTGCTACAAATGTTATCTCTTTTCAGACTTTGTAAGGCTGCTTAATGGCATGTAGCACTGCACAGACATCCCTGTGCAAGAGGGGAGGAGCATCTATTGTACCTCAGCGGTACATTGCATGCTGCGGTCCCACCGGTCCTGAAAAGGTATTTCCAGCCTCCACTGCAGCCTACACAGAAAATGGCACCGTGGGCTGCAGCAGAGGCTGAAAATACCTTTAGGCCAGTGGCAAACGCAGGATTGTGAAAGGGGGATTTCCAGTGTTTATAATACATGTGTGCTATTTTAGGGGTCTGAACATGCCACACTATATAAAGTACATGTGGGATATATTAGGGGTCTGGAAATGGCACAAAGTATAATATATGTGGTTTATATTAAGGTTTGGGAATGGCATATCATATATAGTATATAGTGTATCATTCCCAGACCCCCAATATATCCAAAATTTATTTTATAGTATGCCATTCCTAGTATACACCACATATATTACAGTATGTGTCACTTCCCGACCCATAATGCACCCCACATGAATAGTATGCCATTCCCAGACTGCTAATATTATAGTATGTGCAGTTCCTAGACTCATATATCCCGCCTGTGCTTTCAAGGTATAAAAAGGTCTAAAAAATGTAAATTAAATATTTCAGTATAATTAAATCAAATATAAATATGTTATATATGTCCTTATAATACTGTGTTGTGTATCTCTATAAATGGAAGCTAGAATACAAACATACAGGATTAAGAATAACTCTTTATAGCTTTCAGATGCATAGGAGGGCTAAATAAAACTAAATACACCATTGCAACAAGTAAGGTTTAATATGGCCAAATGACAACTATTATGCTATGGAGGGAGTGTTAAAGCATAGATTTGAGAATTGGAAAGAGGGACAAAATTTTGCGACATGTTAGAGGGGGTGTGTCTTGTACCTCGCAGTGGGTGTATCTGGAAAAGTGGGCATGTCTTGCACCGTGGCGGGTCTAGTGCCTGGCCCTTTTATTAATTCAGCCATCCATATGTCGG
>WWET01003519.1:121255-148156 GCA_011038615.1 Limnodynastes dumerilii | reverse complement strand
TAGCTGTCATATTCTTCTTTTTATGGTATTCATAGAAATAGCTTTTAAATGTAGAGTAATGATAGAGAAATGACATGTAACTAAATCAAGGAAATGTAAAAAATGGCTTTGCCACAATACCATACGTAGGAAAAGATATTTTATCCTTTGCAACACTGATATTTCATTTTATAAAGAAATAATGTGTTCTTTGGTGAACCTTAAATGAATTTTAATGCATAAATTTGTCTTTAGCTGCAGACCTTTATAAGTAAAGTGCTCTAAAATGTATTTTGCAAATATCCTTAAATATTAAATACAATATAGTAAACAGCATTACATTACCTAGAAAACATATTGATTTTCTTAGCATTGTGTATTTAAAATACTGTACATTTATTTGGAATTCATAATACTGAGCATTAAAATATACTCCAATAAAGTAAACAACTCTACATAATATTGGTTACATACTTGGTACTAAGACTGGGTGGTGCAATTAAAGCTGTGATGGTTTCAGAATACGTCTATTTGTACACTGGTATTTTAGTTAATTTAAATATTAGATGAAAATTTTACAGCATGCTAGTCTTATAGTATGCTGGACACCTGGTCAACACTAATTATATTTATTCTCTCTCTTCAAATACACGTAGAAGATATTAAATAGATGAAAATAAATATCATATGAAATATGAGACATAAAGAAAAAGAACTGAAGGACCAGTTACAGTTCTACGTGAGATAGGACAGTGGTAAAACACCTGGGGACCACAGTACTGATAATGGAAAATGGATAAAATATTTAAGGATGAGGTGATTAAGATAACCCTTGTTGCTCCTGTACTTGAAAGTCCAACCACTGCATCAGTAGTGGTTGTTAGTAATAAAGGGGAGCCCTGAGGGACAGAGTAGGGGCTGTGAATCCCACTGCTTTTGCCAAGCAGAGGTTGAGTAAAAAGGCAGAACTGAAACGGGGTACTTCCAGCATGTCACACGAGTTCTCAGCAATGTTTTGCAATAACTGGCTTCCCTAATGTTGTAAGAGCAGTTGTTGGCACCGAAACCATCAGGAATTAATTCATATTTTTTTTTATCGAAACCATTTTCATTCCATGTATATTCACCCTCATGGCTTGGTAGTGTTGATTCCATGATTCTTTCATCAATCTGCAACATGCCAATCTTTATCACAGAGGCAAGGTGAAAAATCCTTTATGTTTGAAGAATCTTAATGTTTTTACAATTTAAACACAGAAAGGAAGTTGCTCAATCAATTTATAGGTAAATGTGAACAGGTGCATGAAAGGCAGGGATTAATCTGCTAGCCACAGAAACAAAGGGAAAAAAAGCCCCAGCACACTGCCATAAACCAGTAACAAGCTATACTGTTCTATCTGTAAAATAAAACACAGAAATGTTTGTTACTGTTACGGCACCACAGGAATTACCTGGGCTGAGAACCGGGGTGGCTGTCAGGAGAGGCGGTAGTCGCTTTACAAAAGCGCAGAGTCATGTTCTTTACTAGAGCCTCTGAAGGTGAGCTTGGTCTTGCGCTGCCGATTTACCCGCAGGTCGCGGCCCCTGGAGCAACGCCCGGGAGAAGAAGGAGAAGTACAGAAGGGGTGAGATAGGTGAGAAGCCAGAAAGAGGTGAAAGTGGGAGGAGACAGGCCAGTAGGACCTGACCTGTAACAAACGACAAGCAACACCAAACAGTAACAGAGGACAAGAGAAGGGCTGACGGGACGAACGAGACTGACAAGACTTTCTGGGGTAGTCACAGACACACAGCGGGAACCCCAGGAGGAGTTAACAGAGACAGTCACTCAGGAGAGGTAAGGTAAGTACGCAAGGACAAAACACTAAGGTGGAAGAGAGGGCAAAAGGAACACCAGGTAAAGTGGCCAGGTACAGGGCTGGAACAAGGCTGGGACACTCAAGAACAATGAGAAAATAGCACAAGGCAAGGAGAGAGAGAGCAGCAGGCACAGTGACTCAGAAAGAAACTATAACCGGCAATGAGCTGCTGCTGAAGGCAAGGGTTGAAATAGAGGCAGCTGGCCTCTGATAGGCTGGTCTCAGACCAGCCTCCAAATACTACTGTGAACACCTCCCAGCGTCCCAAGTGTTCATTCACAAGGAAGAGAGAGGGGGTGGAGCGCACGCCTGTCCGAGGCTGCAGCATCGCTCCATGTGCTGTTGTGACGGCTGAGTCCAGCATATGCGGCTAGAGTGGAGAGAGCTGCTACATAGAACGGCTGCCGCACTGACGATCCACATGCCATGCACGGCATCCTCGGCCAGGGTCAAAAAAGAAAAATGGGGCCCCTGACCCTTAATTCCAAGCCAATTTAACCCTAAATATTAACTTACTGGTGCCCCTAAAGCTTTGCGCCCTGAGCGGCCGCCCCTATCACACTCTCTAGTTATGGCCCTGCATGCCTGGTAGACCCACAAGGAAAAACTTACTATAGCCCTTTGGCTGCCATACATGGAATGTTTATTCTGCATGCAAATTTGCCCCAGCAGTTTTGGAATAAAACAAAGAACATGTATGAAGTGCCTGTGTTTTGTTTCTTTTATTTAGTTTATTTATTTTTAATTTATTTTTTATTTATAGTGGTCACTTTTGGTCTTTGGCTGTACCCAGTTGTATAACTAGAACTTTGTGGGCCCCATATAAGAATTCTGAAGGGGCCCCTTAGATCAGCTGCATCCATCAATTGCACTTGGCGACTTCTCTCTACCTTCTCTGCAAAGAAACAGATGCTATCAGCATCGGTGCATGAAATGATAGAGCAGCTGGTGCCGGCTGTTTCTTAAGCAGCGGGGTGGAATCTTTCTTTTGCAGTACTACTATAGAGAGTCACAGTGAATTATGTGTCCATCACTCTATTGTATTGCTGCAGAGACAGACTCCACAACACTGCTTAAGAAGTAGCCAGCTCCTGTACAAATGATAAGTACATCTTGTACAGGTGCGGTGGGGTGGGGCGGGGCCCATAGTAATTGAACCCATTGCACCCCCTATAGTTATGCCCTTGGCTGCACCTCTATATATACACTTGCACACATTTTATATCTTTGATTAGAAGTGTCACCTGTGTTTTCTTGTTACTGTTACTAGTTTTACTTTGGGAGCCTGACCCCTCCCCAATAGGGACTCACCTACAGGAGTTGCCTTAATGCTGGGCAGGTGAGCTTACCCCATTATAGCTATATTGTGAACTAAACCTCCTTTTTATGATCGTGTTGACACATAGTGTTATAAAAATCTGCTTAAATTCGTCGGTTCATTCTCCTTGTTTGTGGTCTAAGGATTTACCACAGCAACAGTAGTGTACAATATCATTAATATGTAATGGTATTAAATATGTCACACATTTTAGAAAAGTTCCTACAACATACAAGCATAAATCACTACAACACATAGGTAGGTCACTGAATAAATATTGCTCACTTTAACTCACTGTGCTTCAGTGAAATGTATTTCACTTTTAAGACACAACCAGTTGCTATCAGGGTAATTAGACCACTACAGTAATTACAATAAATACTTTTAAAAGCCTTCTGAGGAAACTGTCAGTTTACGACGGAGAATCGCGTCAAGGGACAACCTATGCTACTTGTATCACACTCTTGCTCCAGACCAGCACAAGTCTTAAAGGATCTTTTTCCATCAAAGAATCCTTTTTCATCTAGTGGAATCGGCATCTTCATTCTAACTAATACGAAACAGGGATTTGTATAACCAGTTCCTAAGCTTCTCCGAGCCCTTGGGCTCACACGCCCCCATAACAGCTGACGGAGTGGTGTAAACAAACGCACCACGTGGTTTCAGCGTGGACACCGGAGCTCCAAACAGCCTGCTGACGGCGGAGACATATGCTCTATTGCTAACGGGACTACTCACACTGCAGTCTTACTCTCACCCCCTCCGTTTCAACAACAAAACAGGAGAGTTACGTGAGTATAGTGTTTATTTCACATGGTTACATCCTACAGTTCCTGTTTCCATAAACACCTTGCCGAATTCAGTGTTAGTGAGGCAACCTAATGGACATAGTCCTATTACCATCTATACATTGCCCACCACTCAGGACATTTACAGCTCACTTATCAATCTATTAAAGACATTCAACAATTGCAGCTATTTGTTCTTTGAGCTCAATCAAGCCTATACGCTGGGATTCATCTTTGCTATCCATAAATTGCATCATATAGCTATATGCAGGAAGCTTCCTATTGGATAACCATTATTATTAATAGAGGTTGTGTGTTGAATCATCTATCATAGAGTTGTATATACCTGTGTATTTTATTAATTTTTACTTATGTCATTTGGATAATAATAAAAAATCTTTTTAGAATTTAACTTGTCGAGACTCCTACAAGGTTATTTCTAGCGCTACCTCCATTTTTTATTCTTGAATTACAATAAATGTTCACTGCAAGAAAACAAATCTTATCATACAATGTCCATAGGGTTTCAGAAAGGATTCATTCCTATTTTTCAGTTCATATGCTTTAGCAGCAATGATTGTAGATTAGGGTCATTTTATAATATGCAGCACCCACTGGGGTAAATTGTAATCCATAAGTAAAAGGGAAGTTTCATGTGTGTATATGGGACCAGATCCAGTGCTAATAGAAGTTTCCCTACTTTGGCCTCTGTTATGGAGGCTAACGAACAGAATCGTAAATTCTGTATGCAGAAATTTGAACACTGCTCCAGGCCTTCCTGCATGTGGAGAACCCTACCTTAAGCTTAGTCAAGCTCTTACTGTACAGTTACCATGCCTAATCCCACCTGATACTGCGCATCTTGTACACATGGTGAATGGACCCGCCTTGTATGCAGGGACCGATTTCCGCATGGAGCGCATCATTGGGTAGCTGTGTTCTGAAGCAGAATTCTTGGTATGCGCATGCATGGTACCGATTCAAAATTGACTTACTTACATTGCCTATGTAAATCAGCTGGTTTCTTAATTCAGGATCCAATCCATGATATTCACTTAAACAAGATTACATGAAAAAACAACTTGTCAAATGTGTTACTCCTGAGTTCAGTGTGCAGTGGTTGGAAATAGAAATTTTATAGTTTCTTGTAAAACTGAAGTACAGAAATAGCAATACTTTTTTTTATACACTTTTTTTTTTTACTTAACAGCTTTTGTATGCATTAAACTACTATATACCTCTTTTAGTACTTGAAATAGTGTTTTAGAGTGCAGCCAAAAACAAAAGGATTAAAAAAGGTTCCTACACCCTCATAAGAAGAAATAGGAACAATAAAAGATAAATAATCCTTTTGGATAGCGCTGTGTATACAAAAAACACAAATTAAAATATAACTAAAAATACTAGATAAATAAAAAGAAGGGGCTAGGTGTGCATAAATGAAATTCAATAGTACTTATGTATCCATATCCTTTCATAAACCTCAGTTGAAGTCACCATGTAAAAAACAGAGAAAAAAAGGAAATGGTTAAGATAACAATTAATTGTATATAAGTAACAATTCATAAAATAACAATGGGCAAGATCCAGACCTAGTTAAGTGCTTGAACTTTTCTACTCCTGGGCTAAACCATGTTGATTTCAGGGGGAGTCAAGTTAATTGTATTCTTTGCATGCAGGGATATATCTTTGAATTGCTTACTGCACACAGATAATGACCAGCTTTACTATCACACTGTTATTTAGACATAGGATAGGAAACATCACCTCTCAACTCTAATACTGTTTACAACAGATGAAATATGACTCCCCTGCAATCAACATGGTTTAGCCCAGGAGTAACTAAATTCAAGCACTTAACTAGGTCTGGATCCAGCCCAATGAGGTTAAAAACCTCTAATGAGGTTCGTTCATTAGCGTAAGTGTATATTTTGAGCGATCTGCGCATGCGTAGCTGGCGTATTTACGCTTGGAAATACGTCAGCGCGATCCACAAGTACGTATTTTACTGTACGTGTGATCCTGAATTACGTAAATGTGATTTTACGCCAACGTAAAGGAGGGGGCTTGACAATCGTAAAATATGGGAGTGTCAAAATATGCTAATGAGTAAAGAGGGCATGTGAACGTATGTCCATGATAACAAACGTAAGTGAATTTACGTGTAAAAAAGTTAAGGTAGAGTTCCAGTCGCGTAACAATAAAAAGTTTTGGCATTTCCGTGCCATCGTGTAAGTTCGTTTAGCAGAGTAAATACTTATTATGGAGTCATGCACCTGCAGCTACACATGTGAAACAAGGATTAATGACCTAATTGTGCAATCTATATAAATCTTAACCCTGCTAGTGTTTCCTTGTTCCTTGTGTTCCTACAGCTGGAGAGGTTTTGGTGTTGTGTTGGTTTAGAAGAATCTATATTGCATTTCTGAGTAAGTACACATTATGAATGTATTAACTTTAATATGTTAAAAAAACACATATTTTGATATGTTAATTATGTCTGAAGAAACAACATAATGTTTTATATCTTATGTATGTCATGTAATTCAAGGTAAATCAATTTAAAATGTTAATTTTTTGGGGGGATTTTTGTTTTATTAGATTCCTATTATCCCACCATGTGTTCTATTGGCCCTGTTGGTCATGTAAGTGAATGTTAAATGTTGCTATGTTCATTAAAACTCATTTATTTTGCATTTTTTAAACTTCATTACTATAATTAGTATAATGACTATAATATTTAATAATAATATATAATATAATATATTCTAAAAATAATATATATTAATATTTTTATATTTATATATTATATAAATACTATAATTACTATGTGTATTGTATATGTTCTTTTTTATTGTCATATTTGTGAAAACTTGGTTACTATTAAATATATTTCACAATAACCTCCTATAATTGTCTCACAACTGTCATAAAGCAAGTTCATTACCATGGAATAAAAATATAGATATTTGAGATACATACAAACTTTTGGGGGGATTTTAATAGGTGATTATGTTTAAAATACCTAAGAATGTTCTCTATAGAAAACATAATCTTCTCTGGATGTCTGCCATTTTTTTCTATGTATGTAATACATTCAATCCTTGTTTTTAAACATATCTATTTTTGTAGCTTAATTGGCCTTTCTACTAATGTTTCAGATGTCTTTCATCATTGTTGCGGCTGCTGCTGTTGAGGAAGAGGACCAGCTCCATAGCATGGTCCTTCGTCCACGTCCGAGTCATCGCCTGAGGACCAGGGAGTGCATCTTTAGACCACGTGTCAGTCTGTTTAATGTGTCTGACGAGGAGGTTCAGCGCCGCTATCGCCTTCCTCCAAATGTCATATTGGAAACCTTGGAGATTGTAAGATCTGATCTTGAGGCCAATATAATGGCACGTACAGCAATTTCACCGTTAACTAAATTCCCCAATTTATAAATATGCCATTGAGTGAGGAAGCTCTTGTGCCTATTAAACAGCAATTTTGGGGGATTGCTGGTTTCCCGCACGTTATAGGAGCCGTGGATGGTACGCACATCGCTCTGGTACCAAGGGGTGGAAACCCATGATTTTCCTAAATCGCAAGGGTTTCCACTCTCTGAATATCCAGGTGGTGTGTGACGCCAACCTCCTCATTCGCAATGTTGTTGCTAAATTTCCTGGGTCGTCTCACGATGCCCATGTTATGCGGCTTTCAGCTATATGGCGTAAAATAAATAGAAGATATTCTGAAAGTGGTAATGATGCGTGGCTCTTAGGTAATAAAATGTACTTAACTTTAAAATTGTACATTAAACCTTCTTCTTATAACGTGATTACTAAATACATTATTTATTCCATAGGTGACAGCGCCTATCCTCAGAGGCCCTTTCTGTTAACGCCAGCGTTGAACGCCAGTACAGATCAACAGATTGCATACAATGCAGCACATAAGGCCACCAGAGCGCACTTTTGGACTATTAAAATCTACGTTCAGGTGCCTCGAAAGGTCTGGTGGAGCCTTCATGTATGCACCTGTTAAGGTATGTGATATTGTTGTTCTGTGCTGTATATTGCATAACATCGCAATACAACAAGGCTTAACATTTGAGATTGAGGCTGACATGGAGGAGGGAAATGTTATGGAGGAATACCATCATGGCTCATCTCATAGCAGCAGTACTTTTCGCAATCGTGTGATTGAGAAATATTTTTAAGTAACTGTTAGTATCTTTCTAATAAACTAATTCCAATAAAATCAAGGGAAATAACATTAAAATAAAAAAAAATAAAAAAAAATTTGTTTCTAAAAATTCTGTAATTCACCTCTAATGTGAAACTAGATAATAATTTATATCTTATTTATAATGAAAACATAAAATAAATGCTTAAAAATACCAAGTTATGTATTTTAAATGATTTTATTTAAATGCTAATAAACAACAATAATAGATGATGTTTAGCATTTTTGAATAAGTGACATTTTACATTTTTAACACTATATATATATATTTTTTTTTTTTGCAGTTTTTTTTTCCACCTTTCTTTTCTTTTGGTGCTGGTGATGGTGATGATACTGGTGCTGGTGATGGTGCTGTTTTAGATCTTGTTTTGGGGGCCAAAAAGCCTATTTCCGTGTTGGCACACATTGCTGCAGATCTTTTTGATGCTCTGACTGGTGCTGGCGTTACATCTGTGATTATCCTGGCTGATGTTGATGGGATAGCCTCAGGTATTGTTTGCATTGTATCTTTTTTGACTGTGTAATCAAAGAAAGCTTGCATCACATCTCTAATATTGGTTAAAGTATCATTGAGTCTGTCCAATGCCCTGTTACTGATTGTCATTTGGTCATGTAGGGGGTCTAGTTTATTGATTATTTGAGTTGTGCGATGTTGAATTGCACGGTATGATGTTGATGGCCCAGGTATTTCCTCATCATGTTGTATAGGTGATGGGATGGATGGTGATGATGATGGTGATGGTGCCAGAGCTGGTTTTGGTGGTTGTGCTGGTTGTGGTATTGGTTGTGATGTGGCCTCAACATCTTCTTCATGTATTGATTGTGTGTCATCCAGTCTTTCATTAATATCTATGAAAGAAGGAAATGAGATAACAGGGAACATGCAATGTGACTATGATGATCCATTTAATAAATGTTGTAACTAATTGTTAAAAAATTACAACCTTCAAAGATGTCTACACAGTATGATGCTAGATAACTAACTCTGTCTCTCTTTCTGTCTCATTTTAGATTTCCACTACTCTGATGAGATACATTTAAGGACATTCAACATTTCAGCTTAAAAAATTAGACACTTGAAAAGCTGTATATCTTTAAAGTAGATGTTATATAAATAATCTGATATCACTTTAAATATTACCTTCACTGTCTTCTGATTCTGTGTTTGCCACTGGACGCAAGAGTCTTGGTGGTGGACCGTCCATGGTGTCATGGTCACCAACACCCTCTATCTCAGCTGTAGACACAGCACGCATGGCCCAGTTTTCTAATTCCGTGAAATTCAAGGTTTCAGGCATTGGTCCAGCTCCTGTTTGCCTTGAATGAGCGTATCTCTCAGACATTTTCTTTTTAATTAGATTTTTTTAAATCCTGCCATCAGTGTATGAAATAAAATATACTTTAACAATAGAACAATAGTTTTCTGGTTTGGTTAGGACAACTTTGTAGTAAATGATGCTATATAATTAATAATTAGCATTTTTAAAATATTCATACCTTTTTTTTTTAGAAGTTTTACTGTTCGGAACATACAATTGGGATTGATTTTCCTGGAGTAGGTGACAAAACAATCGTGAATGCCATTCCAAACACTTCCTCTCAGGTGAGCAGATATCTCACCACCCTCAGTATATAAATATTCCATCACCTCAGTCACTAAAAAAGTATCCTCTTGTGCAGTAAAGTTTGGATTTCTTTTCTGTCGCTTTGGACCCATGATGAGCAGAGTGTGTACTTACGCACGTGGACGTGGGTATTGCGTGCCTTTTTACGTGCTTCATTTGCACTCTGATTGGCTAATGGCTTTGACTGTTTTCATAGGCTTGTTTTTCCATTATGTCTCATTTAAATCTCCTGTGCGTGCTTTCACTCATACGTATGTCCGCTGTATAAGTTTAACAAATGAAAATCATAAAAACAACAATTTTGTTGCATGCATTTAGCAAACGCGGGAGATCGGACGCCATCTTCGTGTCTACCGGCGTGTGGACCAACTTATGCGCCGGTGGTCCGATCTGAGGCGGCGACAACCTGATTTGCTGGCAGAGGTCCGCATGCAGATCCAGCGGCATGTGCGTAGTAAGTATTTACTTTCAATCATTAGTTTCAATCATTAGTTTTTACTTATGTTTTACTTATGTAATGGTTCTTATTTTGTTTGTGAAAGCATGATTGTGTCCAACAATTTCATGTGTTATTACTATGATGTTGGCCAAACTAGAGTTAACTAACTAAACTTTCAAATTATATATATAGGTATTAGTTTATTCAAACTTAGCTTGAAGTTTGCTGTTGTAGTGATGGCCATGCTGTGTGTGGCATAAAAATATCTTGATATGTCTTTGACATTGATATTTTCCTATTTTTTTAAATATATTGTTAAAAATATATTTTTATCTTTTATGGGGTTTCAAGAGACAGACAAATGGCTTTGACATGTTAATAGGGCAAGAGTAACTATGATAAAGCAGTAAACCAGATATTTTTAAAGTAGTTTTTTTTTTTTTAAATTGTATTTGTTTATTTACTAATTATTTTACTTAAGTGTCTTTCTGTTAATTAACTTAGTTTAATTAATGTATGCTGTTTAAATTCTGAGGCTGACGAAATTAACAGTACTGCTCTACTGTAAATTTCGTCAATTTCAGAATTTAAACAGCGCCCCCTACTGGGAGGTTATATTGGAGACGTCACGATCAAGGTGACAAGGTTTCTTCTTCATCTCCTGCACGGAAGAAATTTCCTGATGCAAGACAAGAGAAGAATTCTTCATTTTAAGAATATTGGAATGCTCCCAAGATGCAGACATCTAATGGTGAGTTTTAAAAAAGTTTTCTTTTTTTTATACACATGTAACAGTTTATGTAATACACTTAGATTAGGAGGTTAGTGCATACACGTAGGGGGTAATGTTAGTTAGGTTTACTATTTTTTTTTTACATATGTAACACTTTATTAAATTATTGAATTAATGTCTTTGTAGAATTTTTTTTTTCATTTTACACACACTGTACACGCAGTTCGGCATGGCTACAAGTGTAGCCATGCTCTAAACAAAGAATTACAAGGATCACCTTTGCTGATCCTTGTAATTCAATGGCTACAGCATGGCTACACATTGCAGACATGCAGAACTTAGGATTGTTTTCATACACGCGATATGCCGCGTTTAGTTAAAGGGCTAATCGCGGTGATTTTTTGATTAAAATCACCGCGATTAAGCCCTAAAAACATCGCGGCACATCGCGGCACATCGCCTGTGTTTGAAAAAAATCGCATATTAGTGAATTAAGACCCCCAAAACCAAAAAATCGCGATGACCCGCGATTGCAAATCAAAATAAAAAATCGCCCTTAGTGAATAAGGCCCCAAGAGCGGGGACGGAGTGAAGCTCAGTTTAAATAAAGAGTTGAAAAACTTAAATATCTCTATCCATAGTGGTCTGATCCTGGGGCAGTCCCAGAACACATGAAAAATAGAGCCTATTAAACCACATTCCCTCCAACAGTATTTTGTATTAGATGAGCACATACTATGTAGTCTGGTTGGGGTAAGATAACATCTATTGATCAGTTTAACCAACATTTAATGGTTTGTACATTGGGAGACCTTATGAGATGACACAAATATTTGTTTCCATTCTGACAGGGACAAAGTATCCTCAAGGTCTCGTTCCCATGCTCACTGACAGGGTGCCTTGACATCTTTGCGGGGTTCTGAAAGAAACCTATGCCAGAACGAAATTCCCTTTAAACCAAGGGCTCCCATAAATCTATTCAGGATTATCTCTGGTGGAGGTATAAACCTTGCCCAACCCTGTGGGACTGTGTGAACCCAATGATATAATTGTAAATATTTATAGTTATCTCTAGGTTGAAGACCAAATTTAGATTGTAGCAACATAAAGGAGACAACTGATGTGCCTACCATGATATCAGACAATGTCTTCATACCCTTGTGTATCCAAGAGAGCAACGAGATATCTGGTATCAGCTTACCCATTGCTGCAATGGATAACATAGGTGATGGAACCTCTACTTCCCGTAATCCCAATACAGCTCTATCCCAGATCTGTAGCGAGCTCTGTGTTGACAATAAAAGAGACGGGTCTGCTGGATGCATGGCCCTCGGTAGCCATTTCAAGTCTTGGATGGGGACTAACGTGGCTACTCTTTCTTTAATAGTGACCCACAATTGCCTAGGTCCCGGCCTGTCCCACTCCTCCAACTGTGCCAACATGCATGCCTCATGATACTTTGTAAGATGGGGAACTCCCAAACCTCCTGCAGTCTTGGGGAGAGTTAGCCGTTTCAGGACAATTCTGGCAGGACGCCCCTTCCATATGTAAGTAGACATACAACAAGTCAATTTGTCCATCAAGGCCCCCGGTACAATATAAGGGATGGTTCAAAAAAGATATAACACTTTTGGCAGCAGGGTCATCTTAAATGCCGCAATACGACCCAACCAGGATAGTTCATAGGGGAGCCACTTCTTAGTCAATAAGGTCTGAATGCCCAAATATACCAGACTCTTTTCTTTCCAAACATATGGGAAGGTCATCCTCAAGCCGGCCTGAACAGTGTGCGCTAGGTTAAAGGATAGAGCCTCTGATTTGGCCGTGTTCAATTTATAGTATGAAACACGACTATAGAGGTCAAGGATACCGTGGAGAGGGGGGAGAGAACCCACCGGGTCAGTAACAAATAACATAACATCATCTGCAAATAGGCAGAGTTTATGTGAGATGCCTCCAAAAGTCAGACCAAGGAAATGGGCGGAAGCTCTAATATGGCACGCCAATGGCTCAATAGACAAAGCAAATATTAAGGGGGATAGAGGGCACCCCTGGCGCGTACCATTTGATATAGCAAACGGGTCCGAAAGAAAACCATTGCTAAAGACTCTGGCCATGGGGTTATTGTATAAAGCCAGGATAGAGTGCAGGATCGGCCCCTGGAAACCAAATTTAGATAATAAATTTAGATAATACTACTGACATATATCCCCAGTGGAGTCTATCGAATGCCTTCTCAGCATCGAGTGACAAAAGGACAAATGGTCTCCCCTTCCTCTCCACAATCTCAACCAGGTTTAAAACCCTACGTACATTATCTGGAGCTTGACGTCCCATAATAAAGCCTACCTGGTCTGGATGAATTAAACTGGGCAGAAGGGGACTTATGCGGTTCGCTAAAAGTTTAGCGAAAATCTTAAGGTCTGTGTTGAGGAGGGCAATAGGACGATAGTTCTTACAGTCCGCGGGGTCCTTACCAGGCTTCAGGATTGTAATAATCCTGGATTCCAGCATTTCTTTAGGGAAGGAACCCCCTTGAGATATGTGATTAAATAGTTGGGTCAGAATAGGGACAATTTGCTCACTGAATTCCGCATTAAATTTATTGGAAAACCCATCTGAGCCAGGAGACTTACTCAGCGAAAGAGATTTAATTACTGCCGCCACCTCCTGATCTGACCATGGAGCCATTAGGTGTTCTATGTCCTGAATGCCTATGGTAGGAAGCTGTAAATTACTCAGATACTCCGCAACCAGCTTGGTGTGGGCTGAGGGACAAGCGGATCACAACGCAAATTATATAATTGCTCATAGTATTGTGCAAAAACATTCGCTATTTGTGCTGGATTCATAACTTTCCCACCATCTTTTGCATGCACCAGTTTAATCTTATGTCATGCTTGCCGCGCTCTCAACTTTCTGGCAAGCATTTTACCTGCTTTATTACCTGCCATATAAAAGTTTTGCCGCAAGTTATTTAGCTGAATACGAGATTGAAACATCAGGTGAGTACAAAGTTTAGTACGGACTTCATTTAATTGACGCTGATATTGTTCCGAGAGGGAGGCTTTATGAAGCATTTCGAGCTCTGTAATCCGCTTCTCCCACCCACCCAAGGCCTGGGCTGACTGTCGCAGGCGTGACCCAGTCTGAATCGCCACTCCTCTAACCACTACTTTTAAAGCGCACCAAAAATTTCCCAAGGATTTTTCCTCAGGACTATTGGTTTCCAGATATAGCGACAACACCTCTGCAAGTGCCTTCTTCCCCTCCACTACTGTAAGCAAATAGTCTGGCATGCGCCATGGTCTAGGAGGGATGAGGGACACCTTAGAGTCCCAGGACAATAATGTAGGGGCATGGTCAGACCACGTGATGGGGAGGATTCGGACATTCAAGGCCTGTTGTAGGGACCATTTATCCAGCAAAATCATATCTATTCTAGAATATGACTTATGGACCGGAGAGTAAAAAGTATAATCACGCTTTATCGGGTTCTGAATCCTCCAAACATCGTACAAGTCAAATTCAAGTAGAAGACTGCTAAAGGCCAGCGGGGGCGTACTACCTACCCTGGAGAGGGATTGAGGTTTACGTAATCTGTCTAATTTGGGGTCTACAACTAAGTTGAAGTCTCCTAAGATCATTACATGTCCTTTACGTATCTTAAATACCTCCTCGAACACATCCCTAAGGAAAGAAATTTGACCAGAATTAGGGGCGTAAACCGAAACCAAGGTGACCCTACTCCCCTCCAGTTTACCTACCAGTATAAGATATCTACCATTCTTATCTCTCAGCTCTGACACCAGATTAAATTTAAGGCCCGCTCTGAATAGGATAGCCACACCATTACGTTTGAAAGGGCCATTTGCTGAATAACACAGTGGATATCGACTATTAATGAATTTAGGTGGAGCTAGGGAGGAAAAATTAGTTTCCTGGACTGCTACTACTCCAGCTCTGTTTATGAAAATAATGTAAGGCCAAAACTCTTTTATTTGGTGAATTGAGTCCTTTTACATTTAAATTTAAGAGGTTAACCATAATCCCGAGTTCCCATAACTGCTAATATCAGAACAGACAGTGTACAAAATGCAACCTGATCCAGCTGGGCAAATCGCTTATGAGTGTACAAGGGAAGCAGGAAAGAGAGGGGGGTTGTAATGACCCTTTTTACGGGGTCAAAGTGTTTGCCGCTAAAGGGACAGTGCGGCAACTCCTTTACCATTGGGGCGGGTCTATATAGACCCCACCACCATGTGATCTAGTACTATATTAAACTATATTGAACAGTAAGGACTGGTTTTCCAGATAGACACGAAACAATAAAAAAAAGAACAGTAATAGGAGAGCAGTATAAAAGGAGGCATAACAGTGTGAAATTAGTCTTATTAGTGAGGCAAGCTGAATAATCTCATCCCTAAACTGAAGTTTTACTACTAATAATTATATTATATTAGGCCTTGTAAAGCAAAAAGATATGCTAGCCATTAGCAATGATGGTCACATTAGTTACTAATAATAACTTGAAATTCAATGTACCTAACTATACAAACAAGCATTATAACGATTATTTAAAGCATACAGTAAGTTTTGGTAGTTAAAGAGATACGGCCAAGTAGCCATAGATAAAACTGCAAAACTTTAACATATTTAGGTAATAAGAAACAAAGCAAACTAAATAATCTCACAAACAATGACGGCTTCACAACGTTTTAGACCATGTAGACTTGACCTCTGCTGCTGGCTGACTCAGGGACGGTAATTTGACAGGAATGTCCCATTCTTGTAAAAGCTTTAGACCGGCTTTCAGGGAAGACACGCTGTAAGTTGATCCTTCATATTGAATGAGCAGCTTTACTGGGAACCCCCAACGATATAGAATTTCGTTGTCCCTCAAGGCTGCAGTGATTGGGCGGAATGCCCGGCGCTTCCCCACTGTAGTTGCAGAAAAGGTTGGGAATAATTGTAGGTTTCCCAATGTATCCGAGCCCCTGCAACTCTTGCTGCACGTAGGATCTGTTCCTTGATGTGAAAGAAGTGGACCCGGAGCAGAGTATCACTAGGAGGAGAGCCTCCCGTAGACCCAGGCCGGGGAAGTCTATGGATCCTATCAATGAGGAGTTCTTTAGAGTCAGCAGAAGGAAGAAGCCGTTGAAACAAGGTTTTTGCAAAGTTCATCAACTCAGAGTTTGAGACCGATCCTGGGATACCACGGATTTTAATGTTATTACGCCGAGATCTGTCTTCAAGGTCGGCGACCTTATCCCGCAACGCTGCTACCTCCAGTGTTAAGGTCTCATGAGCAGTAATTAAGTTATTGTGAGAAGTGTTGCCAACTCTCCCTTTCGACTGCCGACAGCTGTATGGGGCCAAAACCAAGATGGCGACCGCTGCCACGTGCAACAGGCCCAACGGCAGATGGCTCTGATCCCTCTCCGGGTCCACCCAGCTGCCAGACCTCACCTGCAGTGCCGTCTCCTATCTACAGCGGAACTCACGGGCACTCCGCCGGGCTAGTAGAGGTAAGGGGGTCCAGAGCCATAGGGGATGTCTACCACCCCGGAGCTATTACTGGCAGCTACTCACGCGGGGAGAGGAAGTCCTGGTCAGGTCTCCAGGCACGTAAGTGCCAGACAGGGTATACTGGGATCCCAGTGGGTGGTTTGTGACCCAAGGTGAGGTAATGGGGAGAAGAAACCCGTCCAATTAAGGCCACTTTCACGGAGCTCAGCAAACCTGCGACAGCTTGCTGCCTCAGCCAGACCATGCCCCCTGTGACATCTGTTTTAAATGTGAAGTATTGTAATGAATGTAACTATGAATTTTGTATAGTAATTGAAATGCTAATGTATTTTTTCTTTTTTTACCAACAGATGTGCCAAACATGGACCCCTTCAATGAGGAGGTCTTAAATATGCTGCACATGAAGGTGCAGATGGGCCAGACGGCACAAGTTTTAATCAATTTATTTAATGTTTTAAATTGTTAATTTATTTTTTTTTTTTTCAAAATCATCTTTTTTTTTGTTATTATGTTTCAATAAATTATTGTTCTCTTTACAAAATGTGTTGTGTTTTGGATGCATCACATAAACATTAACATATACATACATTACATACAACTTACATGATAGAAAACAGATAATTAACTAGACATTAATTAATTAGACATATTTTACTTTAGAAATAAAAAATTACACATGTACATAATCAAGCATTGTAAAGAAACTTTTTTTATTATGATTGACATAAAGGATAAAAATACAAAAATTATATGTATTTATATGTAATATTTATATTGTTTTGAGTACTTCTAATTGAGTTAACAAAATATGTTTGTGGTAAAAATAACACATACAATATAAAATTAATAATATTTAAATATATATTTGTATATTTAAAACATATTTAGATAAAATATACAAATTAGTATCTTTATTTTTACGCATACAACAGTAATTGACAAAACTACACATGCATACTATGTAAAAAAACGTACTTGTGAATCAGATGTACGTATTCAGCAAACATCCACATGATCCACAACTACTAACGTATTACGTATATGCGTATATTCGTTAAACAATACGCACGTGTGCGTACGTATTTGAAAATACGTGATGTGAGTGTGTACGTTGTTTAAACAATGCATAATTTTAATGCTTACGTTCATGCATATTTACATATGTAAACGTACGTAAGTACATACGCAGACGTTGTTCTGGATCTACCCCAAAGTCCGTACCCAATGGTACACGCTGGTAAATGTGGTTCAAAACCTGCTGCTTGGACGAAAATGCCCGGGAACCGTCCTAGATGGATAACATCAGGGGGGAACCAAAGGATGAAGCTGTCAGGACTAAGTGCTGCAGACTCACTGGATCACCTGTCTGACACGTTTCGAGGGGGTCGCCACTTTTTCAGAGTGGTGCAACCTGGCGCATTCCTCCAGCCTTTGACATTATACCTCATTTTGGTGCCACGCAAGACTGCCCGCATAGATGTATCTACAACCTCAGACGACACCACCTCAAACTGCCAAGTCAAAGATAGTTACCTATTGTAACTCTTTGGCACACCACCACCAGAGTCATCACCTAACCATGAGACTAAACTGCATTCCGCAGTCCAACATATGATGAGCCAAATGCTCCAGAAAAGCAGACCACAATAAACCCCTCACACCTTTCCAAACAATGTTCAAGCCAATGGGTGCTGACAGATTAGTGGATTCTGCATGCTGACCTGTCCAGTAAATGAAAGATTGACGCACTATCCAAATAACCTAACGCAGCAAGGCAACAGCTAAATGAAAGAAAACCAAAACATTTTTAACATCGAAAAAATACAGTACAATCAAATGTAGGACCTGATTCACACTTAAGAACGCGATAGGTTTCTAAATATACGCAACTAATAGCAATGAAACTCCCTCGGCACGCCCCAGTTTTCAGGTTCTTATGGGACTTACGAGTGCCATAGGGCTCCCTTAACTGTAGGTTCGCATTTGAATGCGTAGGGCATCTACTTAGGAACTTAACTGCATAACCGCGCCTTCATACGGTCATTTAAATGCCTCTCTCCACCCAAATCTTCCGAGTTCATTATGCATGCAACCCATTTACCCATTTTTGCGTATGTTACTATGAACCTAGAGATTTTCGTAGTGTATAAGCACGGAATTTGCGAACTTAAGGCCAACACAAATAGCGTATAAAAGTTACTACGCATGCGCAGTGCATCCGTTCTTAAATATACGCACCTAAAATCATAAGAATTCTTAAGTGTGAATCAGGGACATGATCTAGACTCCTGCACGTGCGTGCGGGAGTCTGTAATTACGCGAGATAGAGGGGACTGCATGCCCCCTGTCACTCCCCTCTTTCGTGCGGGCTTTATGGCAGCTTACGCTGTCATAAGCCTGTCTTAAATGGGACGTACATCAGTGGTCCGTACCACCGCTGATCCACTGCAGTGTACAATTTAAATGTACACTGTACAATTAAATACTTCTCCCCGCCCGCTTTAGTGGGCGGAATGGAAGCACAGCCCATTTCCACGGAAACAAAGTTCTGTCCGATTGTTTCTACGTTAGGGTTATTATAGTAACATGCACACATGCCCTCCAGTGAAGGCAGACTCACAATGTAGTAAAACAAAAGAAACAACTATATAGAAAAAAATACCATAACTTCAAATGCAAAATTAATAACAACTGCAGCTTCAAAAACACATGGGCTCACCAAGATCACACTTGCCTATCTGCCACAAACGGTCAGAGATAAGACTTGTATGCTTGTGTTTTCCAGCAGCCTATACTTTTGTTAATTTCGGCTGGAACACCTTGTTCTGCTGCTGAATTTGTTGGTCCAGTGCAGAATGAGTGTGTCCCATATTCATCCGGATCCAGCCTCATTTGCACCTTTTGGCAGTAAAACAAAACCCTAAATTTACCAAGCAGACCTCTGCATTCAACTACATGTTCAATTCCACCCAGTGGACTTTGCCTGCCTCATCAGTCTTGCCTCTATGAATTTTGCAATAAAATATTCTGAATATAGTATTACATTCCTAGAAAGTAGGCCAAGTCCAGCCCCATGATTGACAGTCGAAAACCGTTGTGGAAACCATTGCAAAAGCCGTGCAGCAGAAAATCAGCCATGTCACAGCGCGGGTAGCATGACAACCATGCCGCTTGTTTATTAAGCTTAAGCTGACTGCTGTCTGGCTGCGGTTGCTTGCGCTATGGGTCTGTTGCATATTTTGGCAGGGTGGTTCCTGTGACACTACAAGCACGTGTACCGGTATGGGTATTTAATTTCAAAAGGTGTTATTGAAGCCATAACACTTTCCTTTAGCTGGAGATGGGTCGCCTCAATGCCCCTTCCCCGGAAACTTCTTGGGTGCAGGAGAGTCCACAATAGGCTCTGGCGAAGCGTGTGACCTCAAGCCACAGCTCTACATCTTTAACGCCAAATGCAATACTTTTATGACCATCATCTTTGAGACAGAATTGCTCATTGTAATTGCGCCAAGCAGTCCCCTTGGTTTTCACCTGCATGTCATGGACCAGGTGCTGATAACAAATCATGTTGTTGCTCTCACCCGGCCTTGTTTCCAGGTAGCAGTTCATGAATACACACCATGCATATAACCAATTATTATAATTATGGTATTGATCTTCTGCAACCGTGCCCTTTTTTCTTGCCACATTCAGTGCTTTGTGACATCAGTCGAGAGGGCAAAAATGTCTACAAATTTGTCCTCGTCTTTTCGCGAATGCGCAGCAGTAAGACCTATGCAACTGCAATATAATCGCAGTGCACCAATACTACTGTTATGATGGTGAATCACACGACATGAAAGCTCAGGAACTGGTAAGGTTTATTGCAGGAAGACACAGATGGAACAGGAATGCAACACAGGGGTATGCAGGAAACGTTAAAATTAAGCACAGATAACAGGTAGTAAACACAAGTATACCGGGAATGCAGAGAGTACAAATGAGTCCAAAGATAAGCAGCATGGCTGGAATAATACAGGGATCCATGATAAACTGAGACAGGAAGAACCAGAAACCAGGACCACGGTTGAGAAGAACAAACAATCATGCAGCACAGGAAGTGGCTAACAGGAAGCAATGACCCATACCTTGCTCTGGGGTGTTGAGATATTTATAACCAGACCACAGGTGTAGGATAACATGTAATTACACAAATTAGACTTAGAGAGAGTGTTTAACAGCAGCCTCTAGGGGAAGTTAGAAAAGTTCATAATTTGAAACATCAGTCTAGGACTGCCCCTAGAGGCAAAACTAGAAACGGCAGTCCAGGGTGTAATAATGGCACTCCACAGATGGATGCTGAGGGGGAGCAGCAACAGCTTTTTTCACTTGCTTGTTAGCCCGATTGCGCAAATGTCTGTCTATGGCTTTGCCTAAATTGAACATGGGCTGTCCTGATGCATCAAATGATAGGGATGATACTGAGGAGCAGGTGGAGAAAGAAAGTGTCATCATCAGCCCCACATATATTGTTTTCTGACTTAACGGGGGTTGGCTGACCCGGCTGCTCCTCCTCCTCCTCTGTGTTTCCAGGATATTCTCCCGGCGTAGGGTCACCACTTAGTGCTGGGCTGCAATGAATGTCCTGGCCCTTGACAAGAGTGAGAGTGACACGGCCAAGGTTGACAGGGGATGGGAGAGGAGTGTGAACCAGGCCAGTTTGACCAATCCTTGTCATAACAATCAACTTGTGGGCCTGTAGCATAACTGTTGGCATCACCGGTCATAACTCCCCACTGCAGGGTGATGGCCTTCCTCCATGCCCCCACACCCATGTCTGTGTCCCCTGCTACAGGGAGGGTCCACATAGGCCTCTCCCCTTATGTATACTTGGGTCAAAACATAACAGGCAGCATTGAAAGGGTGGAAGGCAGAAAAGCAGCATGAAGATAAGTAAAAGTTAAAGGGATGAAGGATATATATTTGTAAGGACAAAGGGAAGGCAGAAGAATGAGGTAAATAAGGTGAAGCGAGACAATAGAAGGATAGAAGACAGTGAGAGAGAAAGCAAGTAGATTGGAGATATACAAATCACAAAAAGACACTTATCTTCACATATGCAGGATCAGAAGAAGCGAAGAGGCGGATGCCCTAGCCTAGAAGGCATAAATAACCTTAGGACCCTTTTCAGCTCCTCCCATACAGCATACCTGCCAACATTTGTGAATTGGAAAGGGCATGGTAGAGGGTGTGTGCCTTGTACCACGCAGTAGGCGTGTCTGAGTAAGTGGGTATGTCTTGCACCACCCAGAGGTGTCTGCCCCTTATTATTTGTCCAGCCTCCATATATCTACTCCTGTTTCTATGTCCAGCCTCCATATTGTCTGTTCCTTATTATATGTCCAGCCATCATATGTCTGCCCCTTATTATATGTCCAGCCTCCATATGTATAACCCCTGACTCTATGTCCAGCCTCCATATATCTGCCCCGGTTTATTGTCCAGCTTCCATATTTATGCCCCTGTTTATTGCTTAGCCTCCATATTCTACCCCTGTTTATTCTTCAGCCTCCATATTTATGCCCCTTTTTCTATGTCCAGCTTCCATATTTCTGCCCCTGTTTATTGTCCAGTCTCCATATTTCTGCCCCTTTTATTATTAATTTTCTCTTTCTTACCTTTGATGTTCTCTCCCTTCCTCCGCTGCGCTCTCACTTCTGTGAATGATGGTGACCATCAGAGAAGAGACTTGTTTTTCCCACACAGATTTGGTCATCTAGGGATCTCGTGGGCGAAAAAAAGTCTCTTCTCTCGGGACAAGTTGTAAAGTGGGTGGGACAGCTGGACAGTCTCCCGAAAGCAGGACTGTCCCGCTGAAATTGGGACAGTTGGGAGGTATACATACAGAGCCATGGACCAATGACTGGCTTCAAAGGTGAGTGGCACCATTAAACACCACCACACACAGGGAGTTTAATTCTGCTTCTGTTAAATTTATTAACCCTCCGCTTCCTTATCACAATTTGATGTATTTCATGTATCACTTAAATAATTACTACAGCAAAATCAGCCAGAAAACTTATCTTCTTTTTATAGGTCCTGCTGACTATTGGGTAGTGGCAAGCTAGATCTTTTTCTGGATTAATATATTTTGACTGCAAACATCCCTCAGAACAACTGTACAGCAAAAACATTAAGAGGCTCTCTGTGGCAAAATTCTCCATTAAGCCCAGCCAGCTGTCACCAGCACCCTCTCTCAAACTCCCTTCAAGGATCCATTCTCTTGGCTCCTCCCTTTACCTTTAATAATCTCCTGGAGGCTTGTGGTCTGTTTTTTGGGGCTTTAGTGTTTAGCCTAGAGCTGTAGTTTGCAGTTTGTAAACCCCAAAATGACCAACACAATTTGCAATGAATTTCAATGAATGCATGCATTAATATACCTGTGATTTGCAGGGTGTTACATATGTGTTTTACTATTTCATGTGCTAAGCTAGTTATTATGCAATACAATTACAGTAAGCAGAGTTATGGGAATTGGCTGCCTGGAATTACATAGGCAATGAAGGTATTATGGACCTAATTCACAATTACGAATATGCAGCTTTTTAGGTGTATAAATTTAAGAAGGGATATACTGCGCATGCATAGTAACTTTATGTATGCAGTTTACATATATTCTGAACCTATTTCTTCAAGGTTCGCAGTGACTTAAGAATGAAAGGGTGTGCCGGGAAAAATTAAGAGTGAAGATAAGAAGATTTGGTGGAGGGAGCCATTTGAATTGGATAATCTGGGCACGGCTAGGCAAAAAACATTCTCAATTAGCCGCCATACGCTCACAGCTACAAATCTAAAGATAAGGGACCGGATTCAGAGTTCCGAGGATGTGCGATGCGGAATCGCACATGCTCATTTGACTACGGGCTATTCAAGGCCACCCTGAATAGCACGTAGGGTGCTATTCAGAGTAGTATGCGGATGTGCAAGGCACATCCGACTTGTTAAAAAGTAGTCGAAGCCTTAATTTTCTTTTAAAGTTAAAAAAAACCCGTTCCCCCCCGCCTGCCCCTCCACCGCAGCCCATGTATTTAAAAAATAAATAAAGAAAGGCCCGTCCGACAGGACATACTGCCGATAGTAGAACTACAGGCACAAGCATGCCCATGAATGACAAGGCATGCTAGCGCTTGTAGAACTACTATCGGCAGCATGCCCTGTTACAAAAGCATACACATAGCCATTTAGTAATAAAAAAAAAATACAGTGCCCGCTTCCTAAAAATAAAAAACGCTTCACGTGCCCCTACATAATAAAATACAAGACACTGCATCAGTGCCCCACAAATAATAAACAACAATGCCACCATTGCCCCATAAAAATAAACATAAAGCCACCAGTGCCCCATAAAAAAATAAACATAACGCCACCAGTGCCCCATAAAAAAATAAACATAACGCCACCAGTGCCACATAAAAAAATAAACATAACGCCACCAGTGCCACATAAAAAAAAATCATAAGGCCACCAGTCCCATAAAAAACATAAAACTCTTGCCATTTTTACATTAATTACATAAAAAATATAGGCATATATGTTCCGTTAAACAAAATGAAAATAAAAAAAAACTCCCCAAAATCTGGCCATAAAATAAATAAAAACAGCCTTACCTGTTCTGATGGGGGTCCCGGTCCAGTCTTGTAAGCTTTTAATCCGGAGGGGTGGTCTTGGCAAAAAAAAAAAAAACCCTATTGTAACGTCGCTTACTATGTCCTGCAAGCAGTCTTGTAAGCTTTTAATCCGGAGGGGTGGTCTTGGCAAAAAAAACCCCTATTGTAACGTTGCTTACTATGTCCTGCAAGCAGGACATCCCCCGCGCTAATGAGAGGTTGGCTGGCATTATGATATATATATATACCCTCTGCCAGCGTGTGAAATTTTCAAAGTCTCACGATGGAAATTGGGATTTCCCACGCAGCGTAGCTGTCATTCATGGGAATGACAGGTGGTATTTCCCACCTGTCATTCATGGGAATGCTTGCGCCTGTAGTTCTACTACCTGCAGTATGCCCTGTCGACCGGGAGTTAATTTTTTTTCTTTTTAACACATGGGCTGCGGCGGCGGGGAAGCCGGGGGAAGGGGTTAATTTTTTAATATATAGCGTTATTTTTATATTTTTTTACTTTTTTTTTAAAGCTCCGGTGAGCTGCCTCTACCATTCCACCAGCTCTGAGCTGGTGGAATCGTAAGACTATTTCCGCATGCAGCGGACTCATGTGCAGGGAATATTTAAATGAGAAAAGCGGAGCTTTTCTCATTTAAATATCCTGGCACACCCCCCTTTTCAGTCGGAGTCGGATGCTGGCGGATACCATAAACTCCGCCAGCAATCCGACTTCCTTGCGCCTTTTGCGCATGCGCAGTTGCACTAAATAGCTTCACATCCATGTGAATTTTACACGGATGCGTAGCTCTGAATCCGGTCCAAGGTAGCCCTATGGTATTCGTAAGTCGGTTAAGAAACTGAAAACCGAGGGCATATTAGGGGTATCAGCATGCTACTTTTTGCATATAATTAACAACCTAAATCATTCTGAAGTGCGAATATGGTCCCATATGCCTATATACAAAACTCTTGCTGTTAGAGTTAGGACCACCATTGCAGAAAGGCCTTGATAGTGGCTGGTGGCTTTAAGGGATGTTTTCTAAGGTGATTTAGCTATCAATTTAAAAACACATGATATATAGCCTAATTTAGGGACTCTATACAATTAGAATAGTGTAGTAAGTTACTGTTTAATGGCAGTGTTGTTGGGGCATATTCTTTGCCAAAAGGTGTTTTTAGCTGAGCTTACCCTTAACCCTTTCCTAACTGTAATCCTAACCCTCTGTTTCCCACAGCCTAACCCTTACATTCCCCATTTAAACTGCCGTGTGGACTGGAAGAGGAAGTGATTGGCAGAAGGAGAAAGAAAAAGATCTGGGGCCAGATTTACTAAGCTGTGCATTTGGAATAGTGGAGATGTTGCCCATAGCAACCAATCAGATTCTCTGACAAAGGATAGAACTGTGTAAGGATATGTGTTCTGTGTCCGTTAAAAATGTAAAAATGGGGGGCGTGGTCTGACTGCCCGCAGGAGCAGTCGCGTATCGGTAGAGCTCCGGGCCGAATTACCAGGAAAGCCCCTTAAGTGGCCCGCTCCTAGCACTAGACAGCACACTAGCGAGGTGCTGCACCGTTCCCATCCACCTGCCTGACTTGAGTGCCTGACTGAAGTGGACCGGGGTGTAGCGGCACCCTGGCCGGCCGCGGCCTAGCCACGTGAAACGGGCAGTGTTACGGAGGCCAGCCCAGCCTTCTCACTAGGCCCTGTGACGACCAGACGCCTCAAGGGGATCCACACGCGGTGGGGGCTCATTGGGGTCAACCCACAGGGGTCCCTAGGTGACTGCCTGGGTGGCCAGTGGTTCTGAGGAGGCCAGGTGTGGGAGGAGAGCGAGGAGGCCTCAGTCCGGCCGCCATCTTGGTTGGGGCTGCAGGCCTGAATGAGAAACAGCCAGTAACCTGGTGAAGCAGGAGACTGCCCACACCTGGATACAAGGAAATTCTGTGGGAGCTGACCCCCTTCTCTCCCCACACGCTGTCAGCTACATGTGAGTCTAAGTCCCTTATCTGCTTTTACTTTCACTTGCTGTGACTGACTACACAGGACTGCCTTGCCAGAGTACACCACAAGAGGGAAATAGAGGACCATATTTCATCTTCTTCCCCAGTATTTGGCTCCCTGATGCATTAACTATGTGACTTTTACACTTAAGGGAAATGTGACCTCTGCTAGCTCCTATTAGCACCCATCAGCATCACTACACTTCTACCATCACCCGATCCCTCGCTATGTGTGCCATTGATTAATGGGGAAAGACAAACGGCAATCCGCTAAAAAGACTCCCGTTACTCCTCGTTCCAGCCGCCAGCGCCAAGATCTTCGCTCCTTTTTGACAGCGGTAACCCCGGTCAGCCCGGACACCGTGCACCAAACACCCTCTGCCTCCCCCAAGAGGATAGAGATGGCAGAACCTCTCACTCCAGCAGTGATGGGGGCGGATCCTGCACTCCAACAGGTGAGAAGTGAAATTAGCGAAATCCTCTCACATGTTAAAGCTCTTCCCACCAGACAAGACATGCAGCTGCTGGAAACCAATCTAAGGGAATCCATTCGTACAGAAGTAGCCGCTCTTCAAACAGATATTTCCCATGTTGCCGATAGGGTCACCGACATTGAAGATGTCCAAGCATCATCCGCTCACCAGATACAACAACTAAACAACACTTTATCCGCTCACGCTGCAAGTCTCAAGGAGATCCATGTAAAGTTGGATGACCTGGATAACAGGGGGCGCCGGAACAATATACGGGTGCGAGGCATTCC
>WWET01003519.1:81840-108419 GCA_011038615.1 Limnodynastes dumerilii | reverse complement strand
GCGCATGCGCATTACGGCTATGGCCGCCGTACTAGCGACGGCGGCCGTAGCTCTGGATCAGGCCCATTATCTCAAGATGATTGTACTCACACTCTTCCTATCTTGCAATTTCGCATGTCTCAATCATTTCCTTAGATGTCCTGTAAAGCTGCCGATCCTCGCCTCCCCTCCTCTTTCCGACTCTCTCCCTCCTCGCTGGCAAGCAGAGCGCAGGAGAAAACACAGAGACAGGACACAGAGATACTCGTGCAGCCCGTCTACATCCAGGACAAGTAGAGACATCTTGAGAAAGACTAATCATTGAAACGCGTAGGTTGTGGGTAGCGGCGTCCGGTGTCTGTCTGGATGGATCTTGAGCCGGGGTGAGTGTTGTTGTAGTAAGGTTCATTTGGGCCCAATTTTTGAGCCGTGGCTACTTTACACTGGGAACGAGCACCCCTCAGGTTCGTGACACCTATCCAGTGAGGGACTGAAATGACCATTTTAAGGATCTTTGTCTGAAGAACTATGAAATAGCTGAGAGACAGGACTAATTAAGTTATGGGTTGTTGTTTTTTTGTATTCTTTATCTAGGTTTTCAAAATAAGGTTACATCGTGAGTATGAAATGCAACAAATAACAATTGGATCATTTTTGTCAAACAAACAAGTTATACTTAAATCTAACAGTCTCGAGTTGCTCGAACTCAGGAAGCAACAATTAACCTCATATTGGCTTAGGTGATTCTTTTGTAGGGGGGGAGACAGACAGGTGGGAAGAAGGGAGAGGGGATTATGGTGGGTAAGGTAGAGCATTTCCTTGAGTGGGTGGGTTGTTGGCAGAAGAAGTTGTATTTTGTTGTATTGGTATGCAGGCTTTGGTTGTGTGATGATTAACGGTTAAGGGGTCGCTTTCCTCATGACTTCCAGGTAACCTGGAGTGTACCTAAACTCCAGCCACTGGAACCAGGTAGTGGTGTAGCTTACATGGGATTTTGGTGTGGACATTATGAGGGCCTCCATGGATTCATACCAGTCAATTCTGGTGAAGTAGTCCTTCAAAGTCGGAGGGGAGGGGGACCTCCATCGCAATGGGATGACAGCTCTAGCAGCATTAGTCAGATGTCGCAAAAGAGTGTATTTATACGATTTTATGGGAATTTTAGAGAGCGACAATAGCCAGAATGCTGGACCTTCCGGTATGTCGTCTGCCATTATTTTAATCGATGTTTCCCTCACAGTGTGCCAGAATTTTTGATGACCGGGCAATCCCACCAGATATGAAAAAATGAGCCGCACTCATCATGGCACCGCCAGCAGTGTGGGGGGTATGCAGGGATCATATGGTGAGTCACAGAGGGCACTCTATACCATCTAGTAAGGATCTTGTACTGGGTCTCCATTACCTGGGTGGATAATGAGCTGGACCGAACAAAAGAGAATACTCTTGTCCAGTCGTCATCATCCAACGGGATTGGGAGGTCCGTGTTCCAGGCTTCTGTGTAACGTGGAGGGGTTGCGAATAGGTTTTCCAAGATGAGCTTATATATGGTAGATGTTAGATGTTGAGGCATTGTGGCGGTCCTCGAATGGTCGGGGTTTGCATCTCGCGTCTACCGCTAGCTTGGATTGTGACATGAAGCTACGAATGCTTAGGTACAGCCAGAAGTCCCTCTGGAGGAAGGACATCTTCTGCTGCGCTTCCTGGAAGGAGAGGAGAACACTCCCCTGCACCAACCGACCAACCCTGGCACAGTGTAGTTGTGTAAGTCGAGTGATGTTAGTCTGGTCAAGTCCTGGTGGGAATTCTGTGTTATGGATCAGCGGGGTTAGCGGAGAGTATCTCGATGACAGGCTGTTCTTGCAGCGCAAATACCTCCAGCATCTCAGAGTGGGTCCAATTGTCGGATGTGTTATATGAGGGAAAGTTGTCAACCAAGGAAGAATTCTAAGGGGGAGAGGGGAAAAAACTATTCTCTAGTGTTATCCACTGTTTGTTCCTCCCTGAGTGTGACCATTCTACTAACCTCGTCAAAGTCGCTGACCAGTAGTATCCTTGGAAGTGGGGAAGTTGAAGACACCCTCTCTCCCTATGGCGGTATAACACGTCATGTTTGAAGCGGGGGCGTCTGCCCTGCCAGACGAAGTCCCGGACTATACGCTGTAGGCGGGTGAAGAAGGAGTGTGGAATTGCGATTGGAAGGGTTTGAAAGAGTGAGATTGCGATTGGAAGGGTTTGAAAGAGGAACAGAACCCTGGGTAGGGTGATCATCTTTATGATGTTCACTCTTCCCGTCCACGAGAAGTTTTTAGATGACCATTTCATAAGTTCACACGTGATTTTGGTGAGCAGAGGGGAAAAATTAGCCGGGTACAAGTTTGTAACATTCGCTGTCAGGTTAATGCCTAGGTATTTCCTCTGTTCTGGGTGCCATCTAAATGGGAAAGTTGACTGCAAGCTCAATTATTTTAAAGTTTGATATAATACCAAAACAATGAAGTTCTGACATTAGGGTCGGTAGGGATGTTGTGGGGGATGTGGTTAAAATCAGGAGGTCATCCGCGAATAGTGCCAATTTGTAGTCAGTGGCCCCCACCGTCACTCCTTGGATGTCGACTTGGTTCCGAAGCGTGCAGGCCAGGGCCTCCATACAAAGCACAAACAAAAGGGGTGATAGTGGGCAACCCTGTCGGGTCCCGTTCGCAATTGGGAAAGGGGAAGACAAGCCTCCATTTATCCTAATCCTTCCCGAGGGAGATTGGTAGAGGGCTGCTATTTTACTCGTGCATATGGGTCCCAATCCCATGTGCTCCAGTACTCCCATCATAAAATTCCAGTCAACACGGTCAAAGGCTTTCTCTGCGTCCGTGGAGAGCAGCAGGGATTGGAGTTTGTTGTGGGAGATATGATGCAGGAGATTGATAATTTTAGTTGTGTTATCCCGTGCTTCTCTACCAGGAACAAAGCCCACTTGGTCATTATGGATGATCGTAGGTAATATTTGGTTAAGACGATTTGCTATAAGCTTTGCAAATAGTTTGGTGTCCAGGTTTAACAGGGAGATGGGTCTGTAGCTGGAGCACTGGGAAGGGCCCTTCCCCTCCTTGGGTATTACCGTTATATTGGCTTCTAATGATTGGCGGGAGAAATGGCATGTGTCAGAAATTTCATTAAAAGCTGCTAGTAATATGGGGAGCGATTTCTGTTTATAGCTTTTGTAATAGAAGAAGGTGTAGCCGTCTGGGCCGGGACTCTTACCATTTGGAATTTGTTTAATAGCGCGGTCTAGTTCAGCGGAGGAGAAGGGGGCGTCTAAAGTCTTGCGAGTGGACGAGTCTAGTGTGGGAAAATCGCAATTCGTTAAGTATTCAGCTACCTTGGCCTTTTTGTGGCTAATTTCATGGCTGTAAGGGAGGGGGAGAGGTTATATAGGTTGGAATAGTAGTCGTGAAAGGATGTCGCTATTTCGCTATCTAGAGTGACCAGTGAGCCCGAGGAATTTTTAATGTTAGGGATAAAGTTCTTACTTCTCTGCTTTCTAAGGGCTCTTGCCAGGGTTCGACTAGGCTTGTTTGCCCATCGGTAGTAGTGAGATCTACATTTTCGGATGGCGAGCTTAGCCCGGGAATTCAAGAGGGTATTGAGGTCCAGGCGAGCCGTTATCAAAGTCGATAGGGTGTCAGGGTTGCCGTCTCGCTTATGTGAGGTTTCAAGTTGTTGGATTCTGGAAAGCAATATCTGCTTCTGGCCCTCATACTGACGTTTTAGGTAGGCACGCAGCTGGATACAGTGGCCTCTAATAAAGCATTTGTTTGCTTCCCAGAGAATCACTCGTGAGGTGTCTTCCTTGTCGTTTGTGGCAAGGTAGGAGTCGATGGCTTTCCCGAGTTCACTTTTAGTGTGGGCGTCTTGGAGGAGGTGCTCATTAAAGCACCAGGTTCATTCTCTAAATCTCCTCCGATCAACTTCAACAGTAAGGTATATGGGGACATGGTCTGTCCAGGGTACGTTCCCTATGTTTGCGTCAATAAGGTTGTGTAGGCATGTGTGTTTGAGGAAAAAGTAGTCCAGTCTAGAGTAGGTGCTATGTACATGTGAAAAGTGAGTGTAGTCCCGGTCCGTTGGGTGTGTGAGTCGCCAGGTGTCAATCAGCTGATGCTCGTGGAGGATCTTCCTCACCTTACGCAGGTCCCTCTGGGCCGTTCCGGGTGTTCCCGAAGTGGAATCCCTCCTAGGGTCTAGGGACCAGTTGAGATCGCCCCCGAGAATGAGAATGCCCTCCATTAGTGCATCTATACGATCTAACATCGGTGAAAGGAAACGGGATTGGTTATTGTTTGGCACATACAATGTAGCAAAGGTGTAGGTCTGGCCAAAAACAGTTCCATTTACTAGGATCCCTCTACCGCCTCTGAGATCGAAAGACTGGTGCCCTGTCAGGGGGATTCTCTTGGAGAAGAGAATGGCGACACCTCTAGATTTCCCTCCTGAATAATTGCTGCAGAAAGATATTGGGTAATGGCGATTGTACAGGGTAGGGGATTTATCTTTAAGAAAGTGCGTTTCCTGCACAAAAGCTTTGTCTACTGAATCAGTTTTAAGGGTGCGAAATAGGGTGGAGCATTTTTACGGGATGTTAAGCCCCTGGGCGTTAATGGAGATGAGCTTTAACATTTAATTTGTGTTAGCCATGGAGTTGGATAAAAGGAGGAAAGTTGGCCACCAATATTAGCCTGTACTTAATTTGGGGTTTCCTGCGTCTCAACCTCTTGTGTATGTGTGAGGAGGTAGGGTAGGGGTCAAGGGGGGACATACAGTGGGGGAAGGCATGGGTAAGTGGTATTTGCATGTAACAGGTGGGTTTGGTGTTGGACAACAGCAAAAGTAGAGCCATCTGGTTAGGGGGGGGATTGGCTCTGGAACTCACACCGCGGTAGGAGAACTGGGGTAATAACGAAACCATCACAACTTTGGTTTAAAACAGGAATAGCGAATTTTCAACTGTAACCTATCAATATGGATGCTTTATACAACTAAAAGAGAAATCGAAGTCGAGAGTTCTCAAACTGTTTATATATAGTAGTAATAGTAGGGTGTCGTAAGACTTTCAACGGGCAATATCTGGCTGGTCGTCTCGCCAGTGGCATACATTGCCTCCCCTGGTCCTTTTAAGAGGGTTGCAGAATAACCTGCGTCACGCAGGCAGTAATGTTCTAGGGTAAACAAATCATGGAGGCACGGATATTAGAGAAGTATTCACAAGCTGGGTCCCTAGAGTGATTTGCTTTCGCGGACGATGAATGTCTCCTTCCACGCTGGACTAGCTGCCACTCTCCTGGGCGGGGTACCGAATCTGGCATCAGAGTGCTGCATTGTAGTTTCCAGTCAGGCAGATCTGGCTGAGGTATCCCCATAGCCTCACAGAAGGAAGGCAAGTCATCAGGGTTATGCAGGGTAACTGATTTCTCTTCGTGGGATGCTTGTATATTCATAGGGAATCCCTAGCGGAAGCGAATCCCCTTGTTGTGAAGAGAGTCTGTGAGGGGTTTGAGAGAGCGTCATTGCTGCAGCGTGCTCCATGATAAGTCCTGGAATACTTGCACTCTGTGGCCATCCAATTCCAGGTCATCCCTGAACTTGGACTTTTGGAGTATCTCTTCCTTGGTCCGATAGTGGTGAAGACGGCAGATGACATCCCTGAGTTTGTCTGTGGAAAGACTGCGGAGCCTAAGTGCTCTGTGGGCTCTGTCAAATTCAATGCGGTTATCAGGGTTTGCTCCTGTGGCTTCATTGAAGATCTTGGTAAGAGCATCCATCAGGCCCTGTTGGGAGATATCTTCGGGAATACCTTTAACTCTTAAATTGTTTCTTCTCCCCCTGTTATCAAGGTCATCCAGACGCCTTTGGAGATCCCGTATTGCATTTGCTTGGCTCCCGGCCACTGCTCTGAGGTTTGAGGTTTGCGAAAAGTGGTCTTCTTGGGTGGACTCTACTGCGTTGATGCGAGTGGAAAGCTGGGCGACTTCAGATTGTATGGTGGAAATCTGGTTATTTATTCTCTCTTGCAGTCTTTGTTCTAGATCCAAGAGATCTTGCTTAGTGGGTAATGAACTTAGTGTGTCCAAGCGTTTTAAGATTTCACTGACTGCATCCCCTGGGATCGTTGCAGGTGCCGGCAGATCGGGTGTCCCTTCAGGAGCGGACATCCAAGAAGAGTCTGGAGTGAGAGATGTACTGCTTGTCTAGGGGGATATGGGGGAGTTTGGGTTTAGAAATCGTAGTAGGTTCGTTTGTTCGGGTAGTTTTTTTGTACTTCTTCTCGGTGTGCCCTTTTTCCCCATTAGCGGATTGGTGGTGCAAGACGAAGGACCCTGGTTGATTTCAGCTTGTCGATAGGTTTTTATGTTGTGTGATTGAAGTCGCTTTCCCCCATGGGGGGGGGCTAGGTTAGCTCCTCATGGTGTGAATGGGGAGTTGGTTGTTGATTCCTAGGAGATCATCCTGTGGGAAGCAATGCATAGGGGAGGCTGAGGTTTGTAGTAACCCGTTTTTGAGCCTGTGTATAGCAGCTGTTCAGTCTAGTAAGCTTTTATAGCACAGAGCAGCTATGCTGCATATGGGTAGACTCAAGTTTAAGCCTGTGGTGCCCTCCTGGGGTGTGAGGTGGAATAAATCCCAGGCTAACCAGGTAGAGAGCCTTTCAAATTTGCTGGTAGTCAGGGGTTCCCCGGGTAGAGTGCCTATGCCAGCAATATGACAGCTAGTAGATGGTGGCCTGCTCTCAGTGGTGGTGAGCTTGGAGGAAAAGTTAGGCGTTCAGGTGGGGGTGGAGAGGAGTCCACAAAGGGCCAGGCAGCGTTGGTGCCAAATGCAATTAAAAGGTTGGAAGAGACTGCAGGGGGTGGCCTCCCAATCACCCAGGCAAGAGGGGTGCCCCAAACTGTACAGCTGGGTAAGGCAGAGGGGGTTGAACCCCGCGCTATCAGTCTTCAGCAGCGAGGGGGGCAGCGCTTCCTGGTTACTGTTTGCACCAGGGGCTGCCTCTCTCTCCAGGGGGACTCCGGGGAGCGGGTTACTCACTGCACTTAGGGCTAGAGGCGCCTGTCAGTCAGTTCAGTTGCAGGGCTTGGCGGGTCTCGGTTGTCAGGTCCGCTCTACGGAGGAGTGGAGGGTTGCAGCAACACCTCCTGTGCTGCAGGAGCGACGGGTCCCAGACTCTATCTTTCTCTCCCCTGAGTAACGGAAAATGCCGTGGAGCGTGTACCTCAAAGCACATGGAGCGCAAGATGGCGGCCGGCAGCGGCGTTGAGACACCTTCGAGTCTTTGTGGCTGCGGGTCCCAGGGTCCAGAGCGTCTCCCAGTGAGAGCGGAGAAGGGATGTCACAGGCAGGTTGTAGGTCACCCTATTCCTCACCCTGGGAGCTCCACCAGGGTGGTGTGGAGCTGGGAGGCTGCAGGGCCTGGCTTGTTGTAGGCCTGCCATCCCAAGGGAGCACCGGATTGCTGCTAGGGTGGTAAGTGTGGGTCTCAGTCTGGGCTCTGGGAGGTTGGGGGTATGTCAGGGGGTGACTGTGGGAGTAAGACCCTTATTGAAATAAGGAAAAGGGGGTTTTATTTCCCTCACTCAGAGGAGCTCTGTCCATGCACGTCCGCACTGTTCCTCAGTCAGGCCATTATGTTTTTAATGGATTATACTATATGTGTGGAGGAATAAAGATATTTGAAAATATAGAGAATACCTTTGATTGGACAAAGAAATCTGTGTATGTGCCTTACTTTCAAGAGGAGGAAAGGGTGAGTGCTTTTCCTTCTTTGATAAATAGATGCATTGGAATATCGACGGACTACACTAGGGTCTATTGCCCTGTTCTTTGTCTTTTTCGGTTCTCATCGATTGATGGTTGTGGAGTGAGAATACTTACCATCAGAATATTTGAAATAGAAGGGTGTGTGAAGGAAGAATATAGTAGAAACTTTGATTTGACAAAAGATCATTTATTATAGGCGAAACCTCAAGAGGAGGAAGGGGTGAGTGTGTTTCCTTCTCTACTTGTCCTGGATGTAGACGGGCTGAACGAGGATCTCTGTGTCCTTTCTCTGTGTTTTCTCCTGAGCTCTGCTTGCCGGCGAGGAAGGAGAGAGTCGGAAAAAGGAGGGGAGGCGAGGATCGGCAGCTTTACAGGACATCTAAGGAAATTATTGAGACATACGAAATTGCAAGATAGGAAGAGTGTGAGTACAATCATCCTGAGATAATATACTGATTTGTTGAACTTTTTACACTATTGGTATCATTTCTTTCTATTGGCGATAACGGGCAAGAAAAAAATTCCCACCATTCAAGCCCAAGGTTAAGAATAAGAAAGTAACTTAAACCGAATGTCGGACTTGTGAGGTATCCATCAAAGCGGACTTTTGTAGGGTACAGAAAGTTGATGTGATATTGAAACTCCCTGCATTTGTTTTTGAAGTATTGAAGTATTGTTTTCTGTTTAAATATTGAGTGCAACTTGTTAACATTATTCATACTAGATTTAATCTTCATTCCAGACCTCTTCTTAACTTCCTTGCAATAACAGAAACCTGGTTCACTGAATCTGATACTGCTTCGCCATGCTGTCACATGGTTGACTACATTTTACTCATGAATGTGACTACAACTTTCTAAAAATTGCACTTAACTGTCCTTTCCAATGTCCCTTCACTTACGTTTACATCACTTGAATTACATGCTGTAAGCATCTTCAACCCTTTCGCTATCGATGAATCTTGCCAATAATTTAATTAGCACTTTTTTGCATAGCTCCCTCATTTCTTATCCTCTGACTTACCAACCGTTCTCCCCCAAGCGACTTTAATATTTCTATTACAATCCTCCCTCTCCTGATGCATCTAAGCTTTATTCGCTAACCTCATCTCTTCACCTTTGCATTGATCTTGTATTCTATAAACTATGCTCAGTTGCTGATCTTAATCACTCTCCTCACCCTCTCTCAAACCATCACCTTATCACCTGCAAACTCTCCCACACTACTTCAAACCCTATGCTGTATAAATTTGCAACACCTTCTCACACCCATAGAAATCTTAATGCCATAATTTAAACCAGTTTTCTCAATCTGTTCAACAACTTCTATCTCCAGTCTCTCCTGATATAGGAGTATCTCATTTAAACCAAAGCCTAGCAACCACCCTTGACCAAGTCACTCCACCTACACTTCATGTATGACGGTGACTCCAATGTCAGCCATGGCGCACTAATGACACATGAAACCTTAAAAGCTCTCCCGCAAAGCAGAACTTTGTTGGCGCAAATCTCATTCTCCTGAAACTTATACAAGTATACAAACACTTATCACACTTATATAACTGCCCTGGACAATGCCAAACAATCCTGCTTAAATATTTCATTTATACTCAGGCTTCTAACCCCAAACACATTTTTCACACATTTAATTCCCTATTGAACCCTTCTGTGCACAATCCACCAACCTCCGTCAATGCCCACGATCTTATTATGTACTTTAATGTCTATTCCACTAAGGCCACACTCAAAAATAAATATCCCAACTTGTTTTATATAAATAGAAAGAAATTTAGTTTAGACCGAAGCAGAAATGGAAATAATTGGGTGGGAATATATAAAAATGAAGAGCCTAATAACCCATAGGTGCTATCCAACCGCTGAATAGAACATATAAAGAAAACAGAAAAAGATGGAGTAACATAGAGCGCACTTACACATCCCAAAGATTATGATGTTGGACCGAAATATGTTTTTTTTTTCTATTAAACACCATTAAAAGCTTATTTAATTATGTACTTACATTTTATTATGTCCAACCAATAATTATACCATATAATCAATTATATACAAAGGGATATATAGAAAGGAGAGTGGCTAAAATGCCAGCGAAATTTAAAACCAAAAGAACAAAAAATTATATAAAGTTAATCACAAGATAATCAAAATAGTGTGATTACACACAGTGTTAATTGTGATTACCACAGTGTGTGTGTGCTTACCACAGTGTGATTACCGCAGTGTTGAGAACATTGTATTAATCATGAAAATTCTTAAATAGCTTTAGCAACCAATCTAATAAATCGGTGAGTGCATCCTATGTTAACCCATCTTTTTCTATTTTTTATAAATGATCCAAACTCTAATTCTCCTGGAACTTTCTACTGATTTTAACACTATTGATCACTCTCTTTATACAAATGTTACAATCACTAGGTATTCAGGAAACAGCCCTTTCATGGTTCACATTCTATATCTCTAATCGTTCTTTCAGTGTTCGCTTTTTTTGGATCTACCTTTTTTGCTCTTCCACTATCTGTTGGTACCTCAAGGCTCAGTGTTGTGTCCCTTGCTTTTCACTATCTATACCTCTTCCCTTGGACAACTCATAAAGTCATTTGGTTTTCAGTATCATCTCTATGCAGATGATACACAAATCTACCTATTCATCCCTGAACTATCACCCACTGTGTTGGACTGTGTAACTGAATGTCTTTCTGCCATTTAATCATGGATGTCCTCTTGCTATCTCAAACTTAATATTTCAAAAACTATTTGCTATTAATATTTCCTCTTGCCAACAAAAGTTACCCATCCGGTATCTCTATTTATGTTGACAACACTGAAATATTCTCTACTCGTCAAGCTCGCTGCCTAGGTGTTACAGTTAACTTTGAACTGTCCTTTTTGCCCCACATACAATCTGTTTTTAAATCTTAAAAAGAAAAACAAATTTGTATCCAGTGAGCGCTAAGGGTGAAGTGTAGATAGCACTATATTAGCCAGAAAAGCTGGCGTGCTGGAGTGTCAAGTAAGGTAAGTACAGAGTAGCACTTTAGCAGTCAGGCAAGCTGGAGTGCTGGAGAGTGAGATAAGGTAAGTGAGCACAATATTGGCCAGACAAGCTGGCAGGCTGGAGAGCCAGGTATGGTAAATACAAATTAGCAGATTATAGCCAGGCAAGGTGGCATGCTGGAGAGTCAGATAAGGTAAGTACAGAGTAGCACTTTATCAGTCAGGCTAGCTGGAGTGCTGGAGAGTGAGATAAGGTAAGTGAGCACAATATTGGTCAGACAAGCTGGCGGGCTGGAGTGCCAGGTATGGTAAGTACAAATTAGCAGATTATAGCCAGGCAAGGTGGCATGCTGGAGAGTCAGATAAGGTAAGTACAGAGTAGTACTTTATTAGCCAGGCAAGCTATATAAAAGCCTGTTAATAAATAAATAAATAAATAAATAAATAAATACCATCTGATGTTGAGTTTAAACTATGAGCCAAATTGAAAACAATGGTTATATGTGCACGCAATGCACATTACATTCACAATTGCATTGTTATCTAGATCCACACACACATACTATCATTTCAATCACATAGTTAACATACAAAAGAAAAAGGTGTGCCGCATCAACTTTGAAGTTAGTATCAATACAAATCAGGAAAGGTGCCACTAATATGAGTTCAAAAATATTTGTAAACTACACACAAAAACACAAAACACACTGGAGCACAGATGGCGAACTAAACTTTTGCAGTGCATTCTTATAAAACAGAAAAAAACAGTTGCAGGATAAAGAATGTGGACCGGATTCACATTTGCGAGTGTGATCCGTAGGTGCGGATACACCCGCCCCACCCCCATTTATAGGTATCTTATGGCACTTACAAGTGCTATAGGGCTACCTTTTCTAACTGTGTATAGTGTCCTTCTTAAGAAGGACACTACACATGGACCTTTTCTCTCCTTGCCCCCTCCTTGCCCTCCCCGGCTAATCTAAATTCCTCCCCCCTCCCACTTCTACCTAATCACTCCCCGAGGCAGCTTAAGGCCTTCTCTTTCTAACTAAAATACTCCATGCGGTTTTTAAAAACTATTACGTAGATTGCGTAAATGACTTATTATGCAAGCGTAGTAGATCCTTTCCTAAATATACGCACCTAAGAAGTTTCTTAGGTGTGACTATGGGCCTGTATTTTTATACTGCTACTGGCTTTTTCTGTTTTATAAGAGTGCGCTGCAAAAGTTTCATCTGTGCTCCACAGAGTATGTTTTTTGTTTTTGTGTGCAATTACATAGCTACCCAGAGACGCACATACATATTGAAATGCACTACACTTTACAGTAACAGTGGTATCCTGATCTAGTTGCCTGGTGTATTTCAATCGCACCTTCTAATATACTTACACTAACAGCAGCATCTTAACACATATCCAGAGGTTAGCATATCCAGTACTTGCACCCATCTGTGGATCTGCTTGGGAGCTTGATAGAGATGCATGGTGACATGTATTAAACATTCTATTTGCGCTTGATTCTAAATCAGACCCTGAATTTACAGAAAAGCTGAAGCATCCAAGATCATCCAATATACTGGTTTAATATAGTTTATAGACATTGGCCCGGATCCAGAACTACGGCCGTCTTCCACAGAAAGCTGTAATTTGCTGAAAGATAGCTACTGCGCATGCGTAGTAGCTATTGTACGTAATCAACATATCGTTTTGATACGTAGATTGCGTATATGCGTCTTTTATACCGCATATACGCAATCTACGTATCGAAACGATACGCAGATTACGTACAATAGCTACTACACATGCACAGTAGCTATTGTTCATTGAATTACGTCCGTCTATGGAAGACGGACGTAGTTCTGGATCCGGCCCAATATCTGTAAATATGAATAAGTAATGAACCTAATAATGTAATCAATAAAAGAAAACACAGTTCCAAGAAAATATTGAGACAGCTGAACTGTACTTCTTCCAAGGAATAAAGAATAGTACTATAAATATATGTCTCACAGTTCAAGTGGATTGTGGAGCAGCTGGCATAGTATTTGCTGGATTATTCTCCGAGAATGTGAATCTAGGAGGAAATTCCAAAGTAAAGAATCTTATGTCATTTTTCTGTTAAAATAAAATGCAACAGTACAAAAGTAAAATAAACAATGACTTTGATCTGATCTTGTGACTTTTACAATATCTTGACCCTTAAGCCTATGATTATTTCAGTTTATATTTTATTTTAGTTCTCAAACTTTTTGTAGTGAGTACCGCTTACTCACTGAGGAATCAGGTGAAGCACCACTTTAAAAAATCTATTAATTTTATTAAATTAAAAACTAACTTTAACAACATATAACATTTAAAATAAATCAAAGGCATTGTTGTTACATAACATTAGTATGTCATTCTCAATTGAGGAAAATTTAAGACTAAGGTCGTGCTCATTATTTCATTTTATTACATGCCTCCTACCACATTACATTTTACACCTTCCCCCATTCACACATTACTGTATATAGAATACACCCCCATTTCAGATACATGCCTCATTCCACATGACATATTATACCACTATCTCCTTCAGTTATACCCCTCTCCCCACATTAAATATTATACCTCTACCCCCATTAGTCACATGCCTCATCCTACATTATATATTATACCCCATTCAGTTACATGCTTCATCCCCACATTACATATTAAACTTCCTCCCCTTCAGTTACATGCCTCTTTTCCAGTGGTATACCTACATTTTTGAGGCCCTGAAGCTTGAATTGTTATGGGGACCCCTTCGCAAACAGCAACAATAAGGCAACATCCAACAGGATGCAAAGGCCCAAATTGAGGAGAACAGGCTGGTGGGATGAAGTCCTTGGAAATGGGCCATACCGTGAGCCCCTTCCCACCAGCAACGGAGTCTGAGTAACTTCTGTTATCTTCTTTAATGCACACCGTGACACTGATAGCATCTCTTTATTTTGCATTGCAGCCAGATCATAAGAGCCTGGTTATGTAGTACCCTCCCCCCTCCCCACGCTTCTGTGTAGAGAATATTATAAGATCAATATTGTTATGTGGTGGACATTTCAATGACCTGTCCCTAGGGGCTGCTGTGGGACTCATTGTTCAGTGCGGACATTCTCCTGAGGCTGCTGTTTAGACTTTGCTCATAATTAATTTACAGCACCTGAGCAGCTAGGATTTAAGGATGCCTCTAGCTAACTCAGGTGCTGGTCATTCTGACTTGTCAGCCTGTTGTTCATTCCAGTCCTGCTGCTATTGCCTTGCATGCTTGTGATCCAGCTGCCCTTGTTCTGTTTGTCAGTTACTCCTTGGTTTTGTATATATTTATATTAATTTGTATGTTTCTATTTGGGTTTTCCTTGTGCTCCTTGTGCACTTCTGTATCCTTGTTTTTATGTTACCCTTGTGCTCCAACTTCTAGTGCTTTTGGTTGCTACAACTTGGCTCATTGTTCCCTCTGATTTCTGTTTATACTTTTAGTTTTTTTTAAGCTGTGGGTTATTTTTGTATTTTTTAACCTGTGGGTTATTTTTGTATTGTTCTCAGTTTTGTCATTATTATTGTTGCTCACGGCTCACATTCTCCTTTTACATGTATTTTGTTGTTTGCACTAATAAATACTTTGGTTTATTCACCCTCGCCATCTGGTTATTAGTGCCTGGTGCTGCCTTCCAGGGATCGCCACCTGCAGGCAGTCTGTTGCATAAGCCTGTCCCCACCATCAGGGGTTCTAGCGAAGACCAGGCCCCAGTTAAATTCTACTCCTTGGGAGTAGCTCCATAACAAATATTAAGAATTTCAACCCATTGACTTATGCTTCTGTCGCTGATTTTGTTGAAAAATATACTCTATGAAAAAAAGTTGCTTCAGGGCTCTTCTGGGATTAAGGGCCCTAATGCTTAAGTTTCATAGTAGATTTAGTAGTCCACTGCTTATCCCAAATTAAATATTATACCCCCTCTCCTTCAGTTACATGCCTCATCCCACACTGCAGATTATATCCCCCATTTAGTTACATGCCTCATCCCACATTAATTAATCTAGACTCCGTTTAGTTGCTACATCAATCCCTTTAAGTTAAAAACCTTACCACACATTACATGTTATACCTCTACCTCAAATCACACCTCTATTTTTACTTACCTGGTTCAGCTGCAGCTTAGCACAGCCATCCTCCATTTCCTTTAGCTCTTCTTCCTTCACTGAGACTACAAGCAGGAAGCTCTGTCCTTTCTGTGATCTGCTTATCCTGGGAGTGTAGCTGCTGGCAGAAGCGATTTGCACACTTGTGCCTGGAACTACACACCTCCACTACAGTACCAGACTGCTTGCCCCATGTACCACCTATCAGAGGTATGCATATCATCAGCGGTACGCATATCGTGGGTTCAGAACCCCTGTTCTATTTGATGTTTTTTTTAAACAAAAGAGATTGAGCGCTAAATATTATTTAATATCATTGTAAAATAAGCCAACCACACTGATGAGAAATTGTCATGAAAATGTGCAATGACATGTTTATGTAGACTTTACTTCAACCCCCCCGACCAGTAGTGGGGGAAATAAAAAAAAATGCATTATTAACAACAACAGACCTTTGTATAAGAAAGATTAGGAAAAACCCCAGAAAAAGAAAGCCAATGTGGTTTACAAAAGTGGCAGCAACTCTAGTGAAAGCAAAAAAGATGGCCTTTCGGAATTATAAGCAAACTCAAAATAATGATGACAGGGAGCAGTATTTTGCAAAGCAGAAGGAGGCTAAAAAGGTTATCAGGGCAGCAAAGGCACAAACTGAGAAAAAAATGGTATGAAAAGGGGACAAAAGTTGTTTTAGGTATATAAATGAAAAGCGAAAAACTAAAGAGGGTATAGTAAGGCTCAAAACGGAGACTGTTAGTGTTGTGGAGGGTGAAAGGGCTATGGCAGATCATCTTAACAAGTATTTCTGTTCAATATTCACAAAAGAAACAGAGGGCAAGAGACCACTTTTAAATGGGAAGGCTATAAATACAATGGGGGCAATCAGTGACGTCACTAGGGTTGGTGTCACTTGGTGCGGAAACTCATGGTGTCACCCCCTCGATGACCTCCTTCCATAAAACACCTTAGTAATATTTTTTGTACTGTAAATCATAATTCCCATATATTATTCAATGTAATGGCTATAGTAACAGTAGCAAAATATAACTTACATCTTTAAATAACAATATCATAGGCACAGCCTAAATGTATTTACATTTACATAGTTTAAAGTGGAAAAGTCTTCACCAGACATCATTGTAGCCCCCTTATATATCTCCAGACATCACTATAGCCCCCTTGTATGTCCCCTTTTATGTCCCAAACATCCTATTAGCTCTCCATTTATGTCACAACCATCACTGCAGCCCTCCTTGTATGTCCCAGCCATCATTGTAGCCAACTTGTACATCTCGGCCATCATTGCAGTCCCCCTTGTATGTCTTTATTCATTCTAAGGGCCTCATTTCGCAAAGGTAAATTCGCAGAGCTTTTGCACTTTGAAAAATTGCCATGGCAAACATCGCCACAATGATTTTTTAAATGACAGACATAGCAATTGCTGGATTTACTAAGCGTTGTTTAGTAAAATCTCGGCCAATTTGCTCTGAAAAAGCGCCATTTAAATGCGCCTGCTGTGTGTGTCGCTTTCATAAAAAGCGCCACACACTTTGCCAGCAAAACACGTGTAAAAATCTTTGACATGTGTTTTAACGCTTCAAAAATCATAGCGCTGAATGCTATTAACCCTTAGCATGTAGGCACATATAGTATTAGAAGGCACAGCATGCACATGTGTTTAAGGGCATGCTGTGCCTTTTAGTACTATAAGCTTCAGAATGACAAGCGTGAATATCATGCTGCGCCTTCAATAATGTGTAAAAGGAGTATGTAATGTGTTAAAAAAATATATGTCTACCTGATCTAGTGCTACTAGTAACTACATACGTCACCCTTTAATATTATAGCCCCGTTAGAATGTATGTAAAGGAATGCGCCCCTTTAGAATGTTAAAAAAGTTATTTGTCCCGTTCGAATATAGGATGATGTATTTGCCCCGTTAGAATATAGGCTAAGGTATTTGCCCTCTTAGAATATAGGATGATGTATTTGCCCCGTTAGAATACAGGCTAAGGTATTTGCCCTATTAGATTATAGGATAATGTATTTGCCCCATTAGAATATAGGCTAAAGTATTTGCCCCATTAGAATATAGGATAAGGTATTTGCCCCGTTAGAATATAGGATAATGTATTTGCACTGTTAGAATGGAGGTTAATGTATTTGGCCCATTAGATTGTAATAAATGCAAGTTGCCCAGCTACACTGTAATAATAGTAAGTTTCACTGTTAGCAGTCTATTAATATATTTTAGTCACAATAGCAGCCCTTCTGAAATATAAATGCACGTTTATTGATTAAGGTGTACTATGTTTAGAGTGTCCCACATACTGAAAATTATTAAATAAATGTTCGTACTCACATTTTTTAAGTCATCAATCTTGGGAGACTTGCTAGAAGAAATGGGCATCTTGATTAAAGTTTCCTCCTTTTTGTCCGGAGTGATGCTGGTGGCTGGTCCTGCTCCTTCGGGGTTCCGTTGCTAATGAGCCTTCGGCCCCTTTATATCGCCTCTATGATGTCATATGGCATACGGCGATGGCTGGCAATGTATAATCGCTGAAAAAACATGACTTTACTAAATGAGGCTCTTAATGGTGTACAAATTATCCTTTCTATATTCTACCTCTAATAAGGTTTTATAACAGGTGCAATAGGAAGGCCTATTATGGGAGATAATTTCATCACAATTAAGAATTAACAAGAGCTTATTATGTAACAAATATAACTCTATCATCAGGGATAAATTGAGTACAATTAAGGGGGTATGAAATTCAATGTATGGTATGAAAGAGGGATAGGTGCTGTCAAAATAAAAATATGAATGTAAGGGCATAAAATAAGGCACGCTTCCCTTGCAAATAATAATCGCAAATGTGATCGCAATCTATTTGCAAATGCGAATAGTTATGTAAATATAAGAAAAATAATGTATTGCCCGCAAACAATAGCGAGGGGATGCCACGTTGAAAAGAGCGTGAAAATATAAACGCTGGTATTCATTGATTGAGCACTGGAGCGCGCCCATTCATGATAACGCACGAGCGAGTATCTTTTCGCACCCTTTTGCATTCGTATTTTTAAATGTACTTTCCACTAATATTCAGATTGTGTGATTTATAATATGTGTAAACACTAAAATTCGCAATTGTTTAAACTTATTAAATTAACTTTTACACCTATGTATGTTGCAATATTTTAAGATTTCATACCAATCGAGCGATATCAATATTTAATATGTAATGTTTGTTTTTGCCAGAATCCTTGTGATAAGGTGCGCATTTTAGTGTTAGTTGTAAATGTGTTCGCAAAATATGAGCATTTATAAAATTGTTAAATATTTCTGTTGCTCTAAAGGGATCAGATTTGTTTACTTTTCATTCATTGGACTGTGGGATACCACCAATGGGATCCCAGGGATTTGGGATCTACCAATGGACAATGAGCTACTGTGATATCATAGCTCCATTGTTCTAGGGTGAATAAAAGCTGGCACTCAAGCAAAGGTAGTTAGAGGATTTCTGGATTGAAGCCTTGAGAGTGGACAGATCTGACCCCTGGATTCACTGGTGAGAATTAAATGTATTTTTGGCTATTGTAACTGTATCTATTTGTTTTCTTGGAGTAAAACTTCTGCGAATGCTTTTAGAACACAACCTGCATCTGTATTCTCTTTCCTTATTGCCACGTACGCTATTTGTTAAATTGCCACGTACGCATCTTTTGAACTACATTGCGTGCGCTACCATAGGATCACATTGTGTGCGAATTTATATGCGCATTATAATTATTGTACACATATTACGCTATAGGAAGAAAAATTATTTTTACAGAGCTAATATATGTGACCTATTCAGACTATTCCAGACACCAAAAAGAAGAAAATAATGTCATTTTGTGGGATGCACTCATTTTTAAATCACATAAAAACATTACATCCATATTAATATTCATTAGAATTCATGATTCAGCACCAATAAAGAAAGGCTAAATATTAAAAAATTTATAAATGTAAAACAGACTGCTCCAGTTTACCCTCTTACATTGGAACATCAAGATTCTTTCTGATAAAGAAATTCCAATTGATATTCATTAATATAATTGAACAGTGGTAAGAACACAAAAATTATTTCAGATATATATGGAGAGGGACACTTATAGAATTTGAAACTATGATGGCACTGGTGAACGAACTAGACCCTACGATCAAATTCACATTTACTACCAGTAGTATTGAAATCCATTACTTGGATGTACTAATAACAAGGAACAATCACAGTATCCAGACCAGCTTGTTCAGCAAAATCACAGATAAGAACACGTTTCTGCATGCCAGAAGCCATCACCCTCCAACCTTGATCAGAGGATTACCCTATGCGCAGTTAACACAGGTAAAAAGGATCAACAGCGATTTGAACATCGCAAATAAACAAATTGAAGATACTTTAGCACTCTTCAAACAGAGAGGTTACAGCACTGGTACCCTTCGAGCAGCTAAGCAAAACATTTCGCAGGTGGATAGGCGTGAACTTTTGTGCAGCAAGAACAAGACTGGTCTTATCAACAAGGTCCCGTAGGTGACCAAATGTCATCATTTATTTTTTATTTCCAAAAACGAGCAGCCAGAGCACTTTGGCCTGTGGTCAGTACTGATAGGAACCTCCCCTTTAGGAATGTAAAACTTTTACCTAGTCACACGAGAGGGAGATATCCTTTGCAAAAATTACATCTGCAGCTATGACAAGACTCCAAAGGAAACATTCCTCACTAAAAAAGCCTAGAAATTATCGGTGTATGGGGTGTATTTCATGTTCTCAACTTATCACGGGACCTACCTTTGCTCATCCAGGCACGGAGAAACGCATATCTCTCAAACATGTCATCACATGTACTACTCAATTTGTTATCTATGTTATATTATGCCCTTGCAAACTACTGTATATCGGCCAAAACTGTAAAGAAAGTTAAGGAGCGATTGGCATTACACCGCTCGGTGATCAGAGCAGCCCTTGACGGCCGACAGAATGATCAACCAGTAGCTAGACACTGGTTGACAGCAGGACATCAACTTAAAGACTTTAAATGGACAGGTCTTGACCATATCTCTAAGACCATCAGGGGAGGAGACTGAGAAAGGATACTGCTTCAACAGGAGAGCCGCTTCATCTATGACTTGAACACTGTCTTTCCAACAGGTTTAAATGAGACTCTTCAACCTGAATTGCTTTATTTGAATCTCCCTTACCTTCTCAATCCTCTTTACTCAATCGTGTGGTTAGGGATTCTGGTTAATGACAACTCCTGCCATGTCCATAGTCCCATAATCACTGTGTCCCCTCCTTCTATTCTCTTGTGTTTTGCTGTAATTTTTCAGTAACCCCCCACCAATGTTAATTTGTGGGAATTATGTTACATGGATTATCTTTATATATTTATTTTGTAACTTTTTTGTTGCGTGATAATGAGTGTGACTATTGCGTTTCACATAGACTTCTGGCACTTTTTACCATGTTGACGTTATGTCACTTCAGTTCTTTAATTTCTGCATTGTTATACCCAGAGTGGTTACATTTTGTGTTTCCCAGACTAGGGATACACAGTCCAGCAGCCACTATCTCAGTATGGTGGGTTTATCTGTGTAAATAGTTTTCTACATTGACTCTGCTGGTTCATTATGAATGGTTTGCCGTTGAATTGCTTAATGTGCATTTGTCCATGTCCTTTGATATTGTCTCTGACCACGGTACTGAATGCTTTTATTCACTTTGGGCCTGATCCAGAGCTACGACTGCAAGCGAGCGTACGCTCATCGTAAGCGAACATTCGTGAAAAAAACGCACTACGCATGTGCAGTATGACAACTTCCGGTCGCCCGAAGGACATGAGCGTACAGCGAGCGAATGTTCAGCGTATATTTCGCTCAAGGGGCGTGCGTTTTTTACGACGAGAGTCTGGACGCTGGAGTTACTACACAGAGGCGGGGATAGCCATTTAATTTGTACAGTATGGGCGTGCTAAGCCCAGTACGACCAGCGTATCGGTACGAAAATTCGCACGTACGCTGGAAAATCTTAGGGTAGGGTTCAGCCGCCGTAAGCAGTTACAATCAATGGGAGTGTTATGGGCGTGAAAGTTTTTACGCCCGGGCGTACATTCGCTACGCTCGCGGGCGAATGCGGTCGTAGCTCTGGATCAGGCCCTTTGTGCTTCTCATTGTGATATGCAGACATGTGCTTCTTTTTTACTTATTTGTTTACCTTTTTCAGACACCCACGAGCCGCCGCCGATGACTGACGGATGCCGTGGGAACTTGCCTTGGTTTCCAGTGGCAACAGAACGGGAACCCCCATGGGCGCATTTCCGGTTAGGAGGCAGCATGGCGGTTCAGGGATTGGGTGAGTGCCTCTTATTTGTCTATTTATAGCTTGTCTATTTTGCCAGTCAGGTTGTTATTGTTTTTTCCGTTAGTACGTATACCCTGAAGAAAGGAGAATCTACTCCTGAAACGTCGGTTTCACATTCACAATAAACCAGGACTGGATAAGTCCTTTACAAAGTTTTTCAAGTCTTTTGAGTGCCTTCATCTCATTGCTTTACTATATATATGACAATATTAATATTAATTAATACCTGGAATCTCGCTCAGAATGAATTCTTATGTTCTTATATAAGAGTTTAATACAGATTAATCTTTTTCTTAGTTCATTCTTCATTTTTTTATATTTTGCCTATTTTGTCATTTACGAATTGTAATAAATATTAATATGGATGTAGTGTATTTATGTGATATATAAATGAGTGCAACCCCTGTATGTCTCCAGTCACATTTTCTTCCCCTGTATCAATACACCCTTTCCCTCCTATATCTACATTATAGTAATAGTAACTTCTTATTCCTATGTGCAGTCTTTTTCCTCTGTATTTGTACAATGTTCTGGGGCATTGGCAAGTGACATATTATCTACTGACCTAACTCTGAAAACTGATCCTCTCCCCCTGTCACATATCAGCAGCTGCAGCCTTCCATGATAAAGCAGCCCGCCCTCACTGTGTACCATGTGACAGCAACAGTCACATGGCACACTCAGTTTCCTGTGAGGGGCCCAGTGCATACCCCCCAACAATTGCGAATTTGAAAGAGGGCGTGTCTGGGAAAGTGGGTGTGTTTTGTACTGCCCAGACCAGCGGGTCTAGTGCCTGCCCCTTTTTTTTATTCAGCCATCCATATATCTGCCTCTTATTGTTAGGCCTGCCATCCATATGTCTGCCCCTTATTAAATGTCCAGCCTCCATATGTCTGCCCTTGTTTATTTATCCAGCCTGCAAGTCTGCCTTTTATTATTATTGCCAGCCTCCATGTCTGCCCCTTATTATTTCCAGCCTCTATGTCTGCCCTGATTAATATAGCCAGCCTCCATGTCTGCCCCTATTGCCAGTGTCTTTCTCTACGTCTGCCTCCAATTGCCAGTGCCTGCCTCCATGTCTGTCCCCTATTGCCAATGCCGGCCTCCATTTCTGACCCCAAATGGAAGTTTCAGCCTCCTTCTGCACCTTATTGCCAGTGCCTGCCTCCATATCTGCCTCCTATTGCCAGTGTTAGCCTCCATCTGCACCCTATTGTCAGTGGCAGCCTCCATCTGCCCCTATTGCCAGCCTCCATCTGCCCCGATTTGCCAGTGTCAGATTTCATCTGCCCCCTATTGCCAGACTCCATCTGCCCCCTATTGCCAGTCTCCATCTTTCCCCTATTGCCAGACTCCATAAGCTCCCATATGCCAGTGCCAGCCTCCATCTGTCCCTATTGCCAGCCTCCATCTGCCCCTATTGACAGTGCTAGCCTTCATCTGCCCCCATATGCCAGTACCTGCCTCCATGTCTGCGATTATTGTCTGTGCCTGCCTCCAATGTGATGTCTTCCCCCAATTGTCAGCCTCTATCTGCCCCCAATTGCCAGCCTTCATCTTCCCACATATAGCAGTGCCAGCCTCCATCTGCCCCCAATTGCCAGTGCCAATCCCTATTATTTTACTTAACTTTGAAATCTTCCTTCCTCCGCGGCGCTCCCATTTCTCTCTCCCTCTGTCCGGTGGTGTCTGGTCTGCGTCACGTGACAGCAGGGCCAGTGCTAGGGTGTTCGGTGCCCCTCTGCAAATTTTTAATTTGTGGCCTTCTGTTTAACACTTTAACACCTGTAACCATGTTAGATTATAGTAAGCATCATAAAAAACAAGAATCTTGTAACAACAATAAAAGAAAGTAAATCATAGTGACCACTATACAATACAGACAGTGTCCTATTCTACACTATACAATTCCCAGCTTAAAAACAGCCAAACAATAGTAAATATATATTTTATCATTCTTGTCTCCTCAGCTCCCATAATGTCTCTCCAGCCCACAATATCCCCATCATCTCTTCAGCCCCCACTATCCCCATCATGTCTCTTTAACCCCCCAGTATCCCTCATCATATCTCTTGAGCCCCCCCAGTATCTCCATATCTGCAGCCCCCCAGTATCCTTCATGTATCTTCAGCCCCCCCAGTATCCCCTCATTATGTCTCCAGCCCCCCCAGTATCCCCATCATGTGTCTCCAGCTCTCCAATATCCCCATCATATCTTCAGTCCCCCAGTATCCTCCATCATTTGCATCCAGCCCCCCACTATCCCCATCATGTCTTCAGCCCCCCAGTATTCCCATCATGTCTCCAGACCCCTAGTATTCCCATCATGTCTCCAGTCCCCAGAATCCCTCATAATTTGTATCCAGCCCCCCACTATCCCCATCATGGCTCCAGCACCTCAGTATTCCCCATCATGTCCCCAGCCCTCCAGTATCCGCCATTAAGTGTCCAGTCCCACAGTATCCCCATCATATCTCCAGTACCCCAGTATCCCCTCATCATGTCTCCAGCCCTTCAGTATTCTGCATCAAGTGTCTCCAGTCCCCTCATCATGTATCTCCAGCCCACCAGTATCCTCCATCACATCTCCAGACCCTCAGTATTCTGCATCAAGTGTCTCCAGTCCCCCCAGGATCCACCATCATGTCTCCAGCCCTCAGTATTACCAATAATGGGGTAGATCCAGAACTACGTTTGCCGTATGTTTATTCGCGTAGTGTATTTTTGTGCGCGTAAATTCGTTACACTCCCCTAGGCACACCCCTTGAACGTACGTATTTTGTCAAGATACGCTTTCCAAACCCTACCTTAACTTTTTCCAACGTTACCGCAGTCATACGCACACGTACGTATGGGCTAGACGAATTTATGCAGCTAAGCACGCCCATACTGTACACTTTAAAAACAACCCCCCTGCCTACTTCACGTATTTCAGACGTATTTTGGACGCTCGTAAAATTGGCACGCCCACACGTAAGTATTTACGTGACACATACGAGAATGGCCGAGACGTTCACAATTACGCTACGCTATTGAGCGTATTTTCTATGGTGCACATGCGCAGTACTTACAAATACGCGATTTTACGTCTCCGCCACGCGTAAATTCGCTCCTAAGCGTTGTTCTGGATCAGGCCCAATGTCTCTTCACCTCCCCCCAATACCCCATCATGTCCATCCAGGTCCCAGTATTGCTCTATAGTACTTTACCTTCCCTTCTGTGTGAGCCCCTGTGCAGCCTGGCACCCACCTGCACTGCTTACCGTATCGCATCGGCCCTGCGTGACAGGGCACAGGACACCTAATACAGGGCTCCAACGATAGCCCTGTAGGACCAAAACTCTTTACTTGGATGGCAGTGACCTTAGGTTAGATCACTGCTATTCATATTATTAGATTTGTTTCTACAGGGCTCCCGTAAGAGCCCTGTATTTCATGTTCTGTGCTCTGAGGTATGCCAGTGCACTGCTAGGAAGTCACAGGCTCAGTGTTGGAGCTCAGAGCCAGGGTATTAGCCCCACCCTGAGCTCCATTATGGCAGGATCTGTTCAGCTGTTGCTGCATTAGTTTATTAAAGAGGGTGTTGAGTGAAGGCTCCATCACCCCACATCATGCTGACACCCAGTGCGTTCTGCACCCCCCACACCTCCACTGTGATGCCACTGGGGGTAATTACTACTACTTTGACTGAGGAGCAGGTGTTAAAAGAACTTTCAAAGCTGAAAGTGGACAAATCAATGGGACCAGATGAGATACATCTGAGGATATTAAAAGAGCTTAGAGGGGTGCTGGCAAAACCATTAACTGAATTGTTCAACTAGTCACTCACTAATAACTGGGGTTATTCCAGAGGACTGGAAAACTTCAAGTGTCATCCCTCTGCATAAAAGTGGAAGTAGGGAAGAAGCATCAAACTACTGACCAGTGTGTTGTACATTAGACGTTGCCTGGGGTATTGATGGGAAAATATGCATTTTTGCAGATGACACAAAGATATGTAACAAGGTAGACATGCCAGGAGGGGGTACACACAATGAGGGATGATCTAGGCAGACTGGAGGAATAGTCAAGAGTGTAGCAACTGCAGTTAATTGCCAAAAAATGCAAAATCATGAACTTGGGGCACAAAAAACAAAAAGCTCTCTATGGCCCATATTTAGACCTCCATCTTTTGTGGCCATCCATCCGTAACTAACCGATTGAAGTTATTGGGCATGCGTAGTCATTATTGTACGCTATTTACACTATAGTGTTTTGCAAAGTAGATTGCATACACGCGGTCTTAAAGATAGCGTAAGATAGCGTAAATAGCATACAATAATTAATACGCATACCCAGTAACTTCAATCGGTTAGTTACGGGCGGACGGCCACAGAATACAGAGGTCTGAATATGGGCCTATATCATTAATAACACTACTACTGAGGAGGAAAGGACTTAAAGGTAGCCAAGCAATGTAACAAAGCAATGAGAAAAGCAAGTCAGATGCTTGGTTGCATAGAGAGAGGAATTAGTAGCAGAAAGAGAGAAGTAGTGATGCTCCTTTATAGATTATTGGTACGACCTCACCTAGAATACTGTGTTCAGTTCTGGAGGCCATATCTCCAGAAAGATATAAATATATTAGAGACTGTGCAATAAAGAGCAACTAAAATGGTCCTGTGTCATGACCTGTGTCACAAAACATACCAAGAAAGGCTAGAGGAACTAAACATGTATAATTTGGAGCAGAGAAGGGAGAGGGGGAATATGATCACAGCTTTCAAATATATCAAGGTTGTAACCGGCTAGAGGTGGGTGGCATTTATCAAAGGAAGAGGTGTAATAGAACACGAGGGCCTAAATATAAACTGGAGGATGGTAGATTCAAAGGAAATGTGTGGAAAAATTACTCCACTGAAAGGGTGATAGATAAGTATAATAGTCTCCCATCTAGGGTGATTGAAGCACAGTAGAGCAGTTTAAACATGCTTGGGAAAAATATAAGGATATAGGCAGGGATAGCCATTAAAATGAAGGGTCCAGGGTGGTGCAAGCTTCGTTATGACTAGGTCTGTCACCATAAGTGTCCAGATTTCCTACCATCAGCGGGGAGTGCAGGGGGACCCCCGTCCGCACGTAAAGCGTGTGAGTGTGAGGGTCTGGATCTTCCCCTTGGCTTGTAACTTGTGATATTGAGTCATTATACACAAGCATAATTCATTAAATAAGCATAAGAG
>WWET01003519.1:40228-73295 GCA_011038615.1 Limnodynastes dumerilii | reverse complement strand
CAGAATATATATATATATATATATATATATATATATATATATTCAATATACACTATTTATTTTGATACTTGTAACACATATTCCTTATCTTTATTGACATATGTTGTTATGTACATTTTCTTCTTAACATTACACTCAATGTGTTATTTTCCCCTTTTTTTTTTGGCTACTTGGTTTGGACCCATAACTCTCTCTTATTCGGGGGATGTTGGTATATGATACATGTTTATTCTCTATATTCACCAATTCATTTCACAAAGATTTTTTCTTAATACAACCTCTAACTGTGCATTGTCCCCTTTTTTTTGCATCTGCACATACAAGCATTTTTTATGTCTATATATTCTACTCACATTCATCATCATCACTCATATTTATTTTTAACTCATTTATTGTATTTTTATTTTATTTTATTTTTATTTATTTTTTTTGTATTATTATTATTTTTTATTTTATCTTATTTTATTTATTTCACACATTTTTTATTTTCATTTTATTCTTTTTTAATCTATGGCATTTTTTCTCCCCCCAATATTGTACAATATATATATATCCCAAGTGATATCTTCCTTAAATGTTGTTCTTAATTATAAAGTCTGCACTGCTCCCCAGCTGAATATTAATTAATTAGCTGATGTAGGAGTTAAATAGGGGTGTCGATGGTTAACACCCATACTGCCTTCTGGGGAAATTGAGAGTAACTCAAAGAAACGTGTCAAGGTTTCAGTACCTAGGACTTCTTTCCATATATGACCACAAAAGACTTTTTACACCATCCCTGTATTCCATACAACCATCCTGAAGTGACCCATTGAATCTTTTTCATCCACTCGTGGAGTTACCACCTACGGAGCACCGACTCCAGTCCTGTTGCCTGCCCCTGTACCGTAGCAGTCTTGTACAGGCGGCCCGATGGAAGCATCCACCACGCGTGACTGTCCGTGTGATGCTTACTGGACCAAACTGCTATGGTGGAGAATGCAAGCATTTTACTAAGCAAGGCCCTAAGCAGCAGTGAAAAGTTTGTGTGCAAAGAGCAAGGATTTGTGCAGCAAGTAATTAAGCAGCAGCAATTGGAAAAACCTGCAGAGATCAGGTACCTGTGTGTGTTTTGCAGTGGTGCGATATGCTGTAAGTGTTTGGCTAAAGTCACAGTGCAAGGTGTTGCAGAAAGAGAGAATAGTCTGTGGAAAGAGACTTTGTTCTGTGTGTTGTGATGGGAGCTGTTGTCCACTAGTGAAAAGCAAAGCATAAAAATTTTCTGTGGACTGCTGTATTTAAAGGGCCATACACCAGGAATGGTTTCTGTGTGGAGCAAAGAGGTGTGTATTGATAGCACTGGGGAATGATAAAGGATGCCAAATTTTATTATCCTGCTATAATTACCCCAGAAAGCAAAATGGAAGACCTCTTAAAGGCCCTGTTACAGTCTCAGCAAGTAGTCATGGAGGAGTCCCGGAGGCAGCAGCAAGTAGCCATGGAATTCAGGAGGCTACAGGAACAAAACTTTGAACTGATGTCAACGATGATACATCAGAGCGGTGAATCTCCAGCAGATAATACCACTAGCTCTACATCCATATGAGCTAGTCACTTTCTGCAAAAGATGACCAATAATAACGTGGAAGCATACCTGAGTATCTTTGAACGGACGGCAGAAAGAGAAAACCGGCCCAAAACTCAGTAGGCAGGACTGCTGGCACCTCTCCTGTCTGGGTAACCACAGAAGGTTTATTTTGATTTAAGTGTTGCAGATGCTAAAGATTATAACAAGTTGAAGGTGGAAATCCTCACCCGTTTGGAGATCACTATGGCGATATGAGCTCAAAGAGTTCATCACTGGATTTATGAGATGGAGAAACCACCACACTCACAGATGCATGACCTCATCCATCCACCATTTCCACAACGGCGAGCTCCAGTGATAACGGGTAAGACTGTTCCAAGGGAAATGGGTGTAGGACGTTTATATGAACTTAAGAATGCAGAGAATTAATGTTCCACATATTTTCTTAGGAAATGTGGTCAACATGTTGGATTGTATGTCTACTGTAGGAGTGTAAAATGTTATTGTTCATGAGGGAGTAACAGACCCAAAGGTATTAAAGGTGAACCCTCATGATGATGTGGGAAAAATGCCTCCTATGTTAGGTGTAGGAGAAAACACTTGCAATTGTGTTATAGCCCAGCTGGAAGCAGATGCCCCTGGTGGTGTAAAAGTTGGTCCTGGAAGTATTGAAGAGGAATTGTCAGACTTAGTTTTTCTGATGAATGGTTTGACAATAACTGATGAAGTCACTGAAGAAAGTGACTTCTGTGGTAGCCTACTTGGTAATACTGAATTGACTTTTCTGGAGAATGGTTCAGTATGGCAGGTGGTCCTAGATATTAGTGCTGAGCAAAGTGGCTCAGAATTTGTAATGACCATACATGAACCAGTAACAGTAGGTATATCCTACGAATCTTCAGACATGCTGTCATTGTCCAGCTTAGAAGACCAGACAGTAAACAGTGAAGTCAGCGATGCAGCACCCTATAGTAACTCTTCCCTAGAGATTGAGGGTATTGGTGAGTTAGAAAAAGGAGATGGCTCCAGTAAGAAAAACTGTGTGTACAACATGGAAAGAAAGGGGGCTAGTTCTGGCATTTTACCTACTAGGATGTACAACTTTTACTAAGAAAAATACCATGCTGAAATATGATCTGACAAATAAAATTGCTAGGCCAGGTAATAGAAACATTGGTGATGTGAGAGGTCTTGGAAATAAGAGAGATTCTGATGAGTAAAGACCTTCATGGAGAGGCTGCTTTTCTGGTAATGTTGGTTCAAAAGATAGTGGTGTTAAGAGAAGTGTGAATTTGAGTGCCAGGAAAGGTACTTTTATAAATAGAGGTTGGGGATAGATACTCACCTGCACTGCTCCAAATGGGGCTGTATACACACTGGGTGATTGGAAAACAAGGCTGCTACAGTTACCTCAATGGGACCTTAGGGAGTGTAGATGGGAGATGCCTCTAGATATCTCCAGCCCACCTGTGGGGGAGGGATGGTAATACAACAAACAAAGGTCAACACCTTGCACCTCTAAATAATGACCAGATCTATGGAAATAGATATATATCAGACTCAACTATAAATGGAATTGCCAATTGTAATCAAAATTAAAAATAAACATTTATTCATGCAGTTAAAATGCAGTCAACAATGGCGAACAATCAATTGATAAATCATCTTAGGGTTTCAACCCTGTGATGTTCCGTCAATAAATAAATAAAGCAATATAGCAAAGCAAACGTGTCTGCAAGAAAAAAGGAGGTGGATTGTCTAATTCAATTGATCAACTGTTTTGGGATTTAAACCCTGTGAGCTTCAGTCAATATATAAAACAAACATGTGTTCGCAAAAAACCAGGGGCAAGAAGAGAAAGGGGGTTCACTGCTGCTGATAATGTTATATGACGGTGAGTGCAGCGGACACCCACTTTTCCAATGAATCTTTGGCAGATGGTAAAACACCGGTAATTTGGGGCTGAGGTGGTTCTAAATTGAATCTGACTTGGTCAGTATTCCTTTTTCTTTTGCTCTGTCAGCATTTGTTTCAATTCTTGGTTGTAGCTGTCTGTGGGATCCTTATGTGTGGATACATCTCCTAGAAGTTTCTCTGTTTCATTAAGATACATGTTTTTGCTCAGGACTACTGTGTCACCTCCTTTATCCGCTCCCTTTATGATTATCTCTGGGTCTTTTTTGAGGGTCAATGCTTAAATGCTTCTTTTCCACTTTTGTTAAATTATTGTTCTTTATGTTTAATTTCATTTGTAACAGATTATCTTCCACATATTTCATGGAAACTTTCAATGAAGGCTCCTTTGCAAAACTGGGGATAAAATTTAGATCTGTTTTTTAAAGTGGTATGTGAGAAAGGGTCAGTTATTTTATCTATCATTTTCTCTTCCTGGTTTCCAGCTTTAGACATTTCTTTATTCTTAATGTTATATTTCATGAAGAATTTTTTTAACGTTAAGTAACTTATAAATCTTTGAAGATCTAAATATGTCTCGAATTTATTGAGTTTCCAACTTGGTGCAAATTTTAGACCTTTTTTAAGAACTTGGATTTCTCAAGTTTTCACTCAAGTTGAAGATGTCTTCAGAGTTTATCACTTTCTTCTTGCTCTTACCCTTTTTGTTTCCTCTTCCTCACTGTCCTCTATGTCTGGACTCCTTTTGTTTTCTTTTTTGGCCTGACCATAGCTTTTCTTGTTGTTGTGTCTGAGTCCCCAGGGGTGAGGGATCGTACATCCTTACAATTTCTAAAAATTGCTATAGGCATTTGTCTGCATCTCCTGAGGATTCCAAACTGCTCCTGCCTGTTGCTCCTTTCAATTCTCCTGTTTCTGTTCCCAGAGATAACCGTTGTAGGAGTATCTATTTAGATTGCGCACTTAATTTTTGTCACAGATGCCACCGCACTTACCCGACAAGAGGCCATCTGGTGGCTGTTCTTCCGGCCCATTCCCACTGTACCTCTAAACGCTGCATTCAGTAGCTGCAGTCCCTTGTATCCTGGCTCCTCCGGCGGTACGATCCTCCCGCTGGGCTCTGGCATCCTGTTGGTTGCTGGGCGCCGCCATTTTGCAAATCATCACATGGTGCTATCTTCCAATTGGACTGCAGACCAGGAGATCACATGAACAGGGTGGCCAATCCTAAGCCAGGGCGGGCTATTTAAATCCCAGGCACTGATCTCTCAGTGACAGAAAAACTTTGTCTCAGAAGGTGCCTGGTTCTATTGGAATTCGTCCTAGTCTGCTGTGTTATTCCAAGCCTGCAGTACTATTCCAAGCCTGCAGTACTATTCCTAGCCTGCAGTATAATCCAGTCCAGCTGAATCCAGCCCAGCCGAATCCTGATCTGCTGAACCAACCTATTTTCGCCATCCTAGCCCAGTTGTTGGGTTCCAGCCTGGTCCGGTCTGTCTGTTCTTCCTAATTTTGCCTACTGTAGCTTTGTTCCCAGCTTCCCTCTCCAGCCCAGGAAGCTCCCCTAATCTGTGCGGGTTCCTATGCACAGACACTATCTGAGACCTCCCAGTTTCATCTACGACACTCCATCACCCCTCCAACCCATGACTGATCCTGATAATTCCAAGGTTGTGATAATCTTTCAGCCTCTTCTAGACCTTAATGGTAGCTAGAAGAAGTTAGATCTAGATTCTTGGTTGTTCTCTGTTGGTTGGGTTCCCCTTCACACTTTTGTTCTGATATCATTTGTGACTTATTGGTATTCTGATGTGATTAGTTTCCTTTTCGTTGAGTTTGCCCTTGAGTGGTGCTTTTGGTGAATGAATTGCATGTGTTGTTTTCACTGGGGAGCATATAACCTTTTGTTTGTTTTTGTTGTGCTTATCTTTGTTGAAGGGCTTGTATTGTTTGTGATGATTCACCTTGTCCTTTTGGTAGTTAATATAAGGGACAGTTTTGTGGTTTCCTTTTATACCTGCCCTTTGTTCCATTTCTCTAGGACTTCTTGGGGTTGGGATATTCGTGTGATTTCTTCTTTGGTTCCCTCTTGTCATGAGAGTCACACCTTCATTTCCCCTTTGTTCCGTTTTTGGTAGTTGGTGGATATCAATGCCACTCAGGTAGTCTTCTTCATCTCTCACCCACTTGGAGTGTTTAGTTTCAATTATGTTGTCTTCTAATTTTCTTAGTTTGTTTCTTGTTTTGTTTTCTAGGCCCCGATCTAGACCTACGCACGCCGTCGCTAGGATGGCGGACGTAAGCGTAAGATTGGCTGAAAAGCCGATCTGCACATGCGCCGGGCAAGTGTTGCCCGGCATCGCTACGGCAACACCCGATCGTGGATCGAGCGTCCGTAGCAGCGCCGTAGGGACGCTGGAAGGGACGTCCCCCAGCGTCCCTACGTTCAGGTTAGGGTAGCCTTCAGCCGGCGTAAGGAAGGGGCCATACGCCCGCACAGGGGGAGTGTCAGTCAAAATGAACGCTGATACGCTGTGCTTTAGTAAGCACAACGCATCGACGTAGGTCTGGATCAGACCCCTAATGTCTGGAAATCTTCCAGGTCTCTCAGACTTATAAAATTTTGCTCCATGTTAGATATGGTTGCTCCTACTTTCTCTAAGAAGTTTTCTCTTTCTGTAATTACCAACTCAATCAGATTCATGGAGCATTTGTTTATAAATTTAAACCACTTTTTCATAAACTCTTGATGTTTTGGAATGAAAGTGGTTGTTTTTGTGAATCTAAGACTCCTTGTGATAATTTTCCTTTCATGATATTTTTTTTAGGAAAATGATCTCCCACCAGTGTCTTACTACTTCCGGCAATAGTTTATCACAATTTAGGAATTGCCTGTGGAAATTGTTCTCTGTTGTGGCAGGTTCAACATGGTTTCTTGGTTCTTTTTGACCTGTGAACAAATTCTCAAATCTTTGTTGTCTCTCAGTTGTATTAGTCCTCATGTTAGGAATGCTGCGGCAATAGTACCTTGAAGAGGCTAAAGTTCAATGCAAGAGGGAGGGGATAGGTAATCACCTGCGCTGCTCAAAATGGGGCTGTATACGGTGCTTGCAGCACCATTTAGATCATCTACTGTGTATCTTTTAAGCCAACCAGCTGTTTGATAAACACAGACATGAGGTTATAAGCATTCTGTTTACCCTGGTCACCCCGGAGCGCATGCCGCCACAGCGCCACATCAGCCGGAAGCCTCATGACCGCGGTCCCCCTGCAACTGAAGAGAAAAACGTTAAGGCAGGAACCCCCATGGAAGGCATATAAGAAGAAACAACAGGTATCCCGTTTACCCACACAGTGACCACAGCGTTGTTTCAGTGGTCACTGGAGCCACCACATTCTCAATTGGAAAAGTGGGTGTCCGCTGCACTCACCGCCATATAACATTATCAGCAGCAGTGAACCCCCTTTCTCTTCTTGCCCTTGGGAGAGTAACTCCAAATAGATTGGCATCATTTGAAATAGACAGTCTACCTCCGTTTTTTGCAAACACGTTTGTTTTATATATTAACTGAACCTCACACGGTTGCAATCCCAAAACAGTTGATCAATTGAATCAGACGATTCTCCTCCTTTTATCTTGCAGACACATGTTTGCTTTGCTATTTTGCTTTATTTATTATTGACTGTACATCACAGGGTTGAAACTAATTTATCAATTGATTGTTCGCCATTGTTGACTGCATTTTAACATCATGAATAAATGATTGTTTTTAATTTTGATTACAATTGGCAATTCCATTTATAGTTGATTCTGATACATATCTATTTCCATAAATCTGGTCATTGTTTAGAGATGTGGGGTGTTGACCTTTATTTGTTATAAATAGAGGTTACATTTCTCAATGTGATCCTAGAAATCATGTGTTTCACAGCCAAGGTAATACTCTCAGCAGCCTTAGAAATAGACATCCACTACATCTTAAACCCAGGACGGTCACAAACTCCCTTAATCAAGTTGCTAACCCAGAGGGTTGTTAGATATTTCAAAAGAGACATGGGAAGGACAGTCTACTCCCTATAAACGTATGTACAGATTTAGATCTGATCATGTCAGCTTAGGAGAAGGCATTAATACTGGCAATAAAAAAGAAATTATTGGTAAATGTAAAACTGGAATGTTTACTGAATACGAATAAGAATACTGATTATATTTTGGCAGAAAAGGTATTATGGGGGGTAAATTGTACAGACTATAAATATGAAGAAGGGAAGATGAACGCAATGTCCAGAATGCGTTCACTGAAAGTTGTCCCAATACCTTATGCAGCCCTGTTCCAGGTCTTTGGGCTAGTCCATCTGGGAACAGGTTGATTAGGAGTACACCTGTGTGTGCTGCATATAGGGATTGTAAGGGATTCAGCAGTGGTCTCTCAGCTGAAGTCAGTGAGGCAAATGGCCTCTGGAGAGAACACACCATTCAGACACAGCCAGGGAGGCTGTGAGCAGCCCACATGTGAACTGTGTATTTTGTGTATTTGAGAGCTGGGGCCTGATCCATACTAGCTCAGCGTTACATCGTGGGACTCCCCCTGATACTCCCCCTGCCCTATAGTATTTACACTCCCTTACGCCTGCTGAAGCCTACCCTAACTTCAGCCGGAGTAAGGGACTGTAAATACACTGGGACGGCGGCGTTAGTACGATAACGCCGCCCTCCCTCCCCCCCGCCTCCATGCTCTAACCTCAGCGTAGTAATGCTGGGGGACATTGATTGGGTATTGCCGTAGTTACGCCGGGCAACATCTGTCCGGCGCATGCGCAGATTGGCTTTTCAGTCGATCTTACGCTTACGCCCGCCGTAGCTAGTACGGCAGGCATAGGTCTGGATCAGGCCCCTAGACACAAGGTCCAGTCACCATAGAGAGGGATTTCTCTGTTGTATTAGTTAGTGGCCAGACAGGCCTAGGATTTATTTTTATGAGTTGCTAAATTAGTGTGTCAATAAACCACACATCCTGATTTGCACTATATCAGTATTGATGTCTCATGATTTCTGCTGCTAAAGTGACTGCCTGCCATCATCTTCTTCCTCAGGTCAATTTTAACGCTAAGCAAAACAAAGCCAAACATTGTGCGTGCTTGGTTTTGATACACATGCATGATATAAGTCTGAAATAAGTGTGAACACCTCCCACTTCCCACAGGTATCACGCTGGATTGACCAGTCTGGTCCCTCACACTTCTTTGTTTTATCTCCCTGGGGATTACCGCTGACACTAGTCTAGGGAGGGTGTGACAAAACACAGGACTTACCGCATCAAGAGCCGCCTGTCAGCGGCTCTTTCCACACGTGCCCACTCACCACCTCAAGGGAGGTGCCGCTCCCTGCCACTTCCCTGTATATTGCTGGCACCAACGCTGCTGTCCTCCAGATGGCAGCATGGGTGCTGCCATCTTAGATGTGCACATGATCTACAGCAACCAACCAGGGACAAGCTAGGAGAAGCACATGATCTTCAGCAGCAAGCCAGGAGAAGCACATGACCTGTGTGTCCAATCCAGGTCAGGGACTTTCTATTAAAGACCAGAGCACTGAGTCCTCAGTGCCAGAACAACTTGTTCATTCAGGGTGCTTGGTTCCTGTCTTGTTTCTTGTGAGGACTCTGATTTCAGGCAGCTTGCAGCCTGCTTTCCAGCAATCAGCCTGATTAACCTTGCCAGCAGAGAACAGACTGCAGTATATTGTTCCAGCTTCAAGACCTCTGTTGTTGCAGACTGTCTATCTTGTTCAGCAGCCTGCAGAGTATTGCTCCAGCTTCAAGAACTCTGCTGTTACAGACTGTCTATCTTGTTCAGTAGCCTGCAGAGTATTGCTCCAGCTTCAAGACCTCTGCTATTACAGACTGTCTATATTGTTCAACAGGCTGCACAGTATTGCTCTAGCCTCAAGACCTCAGCTGTCTGCAGACTGCAAATCCTTTTCCAGTTCAAGTAATCTGGTCCAGCTCAGGTCAAGTCTAATTCTGTTCCAGTTCAAGTCACCTGGTCCAGCCCAGGTCAAGTCTAATCCTGTTCCAGTTCAAGCCACCTGGTCCAGCCCAGGTCAAGTCTAACCCTGTTTCAGTTCAAAGCACTTGGTCCACGTCAAGTCTTGCTTCGAGTTCCACTCCTGGCCAGTTCAGGTTCAGTTAAGCCTTGTTCCAGTTACACTCCTGGCCAGTCCAGGTTCAGTCAAGTCTTGCTACAAGTTCTGGCTAGTCCAAGTTCAGTCAAGTCTTGCTCCAATTCCATTCCTGGTCAAGCCATATCAAGCCTGTATCCCTTTGCCTACTAACCCATAAGCAAATCCTTTATTAAGGCTCCAAGCTTCCTCTACCTCGCTGAATCACCACTATCACATCCCCGGGAACCCAGAGCGGATACCCGCCCAAGTCAGTCCATGATAGGTGGGTTTGTATCCGTACTCGGAACAGGGGAAGCACTGCCGCAAGGCAGTTAGTGGTTGTGGATAGGTACAGGGGCTCTGGCAATTGTAGGTTCCACCCCGACCCCTCCACCACACAGAGAAACCACGGACTGTCAGAGTGGACAGAACAGCATTCTACCCAGTACCTAAGCTAAGTCAATTTTGAATACATTATTACATGTTTGTCTGCGTTTATTATCTCCTGCGGTTTTAGCTTCTTTAATATTTTTTCACCCTATATGTTTTCCAAGGAATGTTTTTTTAATGCATATAATTAATTAAAAGTTAAGTTTTACCAAATGATTCATTATAAATGCACTTGATCTTTTCTCCTAGCACATATATAAATTGTCTGAGCTGGTTCTTGACCCAGACTTTTATTCATGTCCTTATTGCAAGTAAACTAAATTCTCTTTTTGGTTTGTATATATTTATCTATCTCAGCACGGGGATACCATTATGTACCTATTATCTTGAAAAGTACACACACGGGTCTATTTACAAAGATAATTTTCCTGCGATAATGCCTGTTTTCATGTGAAAACTGTCATTATTGCTGGAAAATTAAGTTAAACATATTTACAAACAATGGGCCGTATCCAGAACTACGGCCGTCTTCCATGGACGGCCGTAATTCACTGAACAGTAGCTACTGCGCATGCGCAGTAGCTATTGTACGTAATCTGCGTATCGTTTCGATACGTAGATTGCGTATATGTGGTCTTTTAGACCGCATATACGCAATCTACGCATCAAAACGATACGCAGATTACGTACAATAGCTACTGCGCATGCGCAGTAGCTACTGTTCAGTGAGTTACGGCCGTCCATGGAAGACAGCCGTAGTTCTGGATACGGCCCAATGGATCACCATGGAAATCTACAGTTTCCAAGGCAATCCATGTAAATACCTCTTCTACTAACTCTTTCAGCACGGGCCGGTGCTTCATTATATTTACAGAGCCTGGGAGCGGAGTTTTACACTTCACTCCCAGCGTAAAACTAACGTACAGTAAAAATAAGTAAAAACATTCTATTCCTTGTATTAAGTGTGTTGTTATACACTATTATAACAATAGACTGAATCCAAAACACTACCACCCCTACAGGCAGGGCTGAGGGATCTGCAAGCAGCGGCAGCTGGAACACTGTGCCATCCAAAGTATGGGACTACCGATGGCAGAGCCCTAGGTTAACATTCACATATCGGCCGCCTGGAAAATAGGGCCAATGCATAAATGAGTGTCGTACGTAAGCAGGGGTGTATCTATGGGTCCAGTGCCCCTGGCAAACTAAGGGACTGCCCCCCCACATTACCCGTTTACTCCCAGAACTCCCATCATGTGCCTCCAGCACCTCCCCCCAGTACTCCCATGATGTACCTCCAGCCTCCCCCAGTACTCCCATCATGTGCCTCCAGCACCTCCCCGCCAGTACTCCCATCATGTGCCTCCAGCCTCTCCCAGTACTCTCATCATATGCCTTCAGCCTCCCCCACTACTCCCATCATGTGCCTCCAGGCTCCAGCTCCCCCCCAGGTTTTCTTGCCTTACCTGTGTTCTCCGAGCGTGACTGCGGCTAGAATTGAAGTCCCGCATTGGCCAAGACTTGCAAGGGAAAAGAAGTTCTGCAGTAACAAAGAAGCCTGTGACCGCAGGTATCCTAGCAACCAGCCAGCGCTCATTTTAAAAGCATCCAGCCACAGTCTGACTCTAGACCAGCACTAGGCAACACTATCTCTTAGCCATGGGTGGCATCGCCAGCTGCACCCCTCTTTGGCTGGCGCCCCTGGCAGGTGCCATCCTGGCCAAGGAGTAGATACGCCTTTGTACGTAAGAGCATACATAAGACCTTAACCATGTATTTACTGTACAATTTTATTACCTATACAAACTGTACACATGCAGCTTGGCCCGTACCGCTAACGGAAAGGCTTCCAGATCTGTGCTAGAAGTCTTTTGGGAACGCAAGGACACTCACGATTTGCACTTGCACAGAGTGGAAAACATGCCTAAGTGGCGAGTCTGGATCCAATCTCATACTGTTATAGGATGAACTGACTTTAACTTAACAGATATTTTGTAGTTAGTTTTCACAGAGATAAGAAATTGTGCTGCTGCAGCTTTTTGCTTCAGTGCAGTATGTTGATTAATATCTCAGTCTGCAGACATTGTTAATGTGGGCTGCAAATTCTGTGCACCAGGGGAGCAATTGGAAACGACTCTTCACATTATCCTCTACAAAAATTAAAATCTTACTTTGGCTTACACAGCTAAATCATTGTAGAGAGTCTATGCATTTATACAGGGTAAAAAAGCTTTGTAGAAGGACCTACTTATACACTATAGCATGCTGCATCTGAAGAAAATGGGCTTCTATAAATTACTTGCAGGATTTTATTTACTACCTCATTGTCTTACTGTAATTTACTGTCTTCGATGCCTTTGTGGCATTTACTTTATCACTATGGAATTCTTTTTCTGCTTTATGTGCTTTTCAGCAAAATCAAAGTGAAATATACCATTACTTCACAAAAAATACTATGGACCATAGATGTGACTAAATAAAGGTTAAGGACCAGATTTACTAAGCTGCGACTTTTGCAGCACATCGACTTAAAATTCCAGCGATTTGCCTTCAAAAATCGCCACAGACCGTTGCCCATTAGTAGAAAAAAAATGTAAGCTGTAACAAAAAAATAAAAAATTAACCTTTTTCATGATAAAATCCATTGCACAGCATGCCATTAACCCTAATTATGCTGGAACATATAGTACTATAAGACACAGCATATCCATGTGTTACAGGGCATGCTGTGACTTTTAGTACCATAAGCGTCAGCATGCCAAGCTGCATCATGGATAATGAGCCCGCATCACATTTTTCTTAACCTCTTTCATAATGTATCTTAATAAACTATGTTATTTTTATAAATAGTGGTATAAAAATATATTTTAAAGTATAAAAAAAATATTATTACTCAAATTTTTTAAGTATTCTATCTTCTGATGACTTCCTTGCAGACATCAGGAGTTTTGGTCCAGGATCTTCTTCCTGCGAGATGCTGGAGGCCGGTCCTTCTTCTTCGTTGTCCTAATACTTACACGCTGCAGGAGAAAATCCTAGCAGCATGTGAAGTTCCCTGTCTTCTTCTCCTATGTGCCTAGTTTCCCTCAGCTGTTAGTTAATCAAGTAGGTTGCAAGTAGGTTGCCTGAGTCGTGTAGCTGATTGGAGGGTTGGACTAAATAGCTTGAGCCCGGGAAGCCTCATTGTCAGGTATAGCGCCTGGTGTTCCTGCGTTTGCCTGCTGTACTGATCGTGTTCTCCTTGTGCTCCTGCCTTGGATCCTGTTGTGATTTCTGTTCTGTGTTCTCCTGGTGTTACCCTTGCCTGTTCTGTCTTATTGTCTGCCAAGTGGTGTGTCTGCAGTGTGTAGCATGAGTATCTTGCTACTCACGCTGGCAGCTGTGCAGGGGCGTTTTAAGAAGTGAGGGGGGCCCGTGTGGAGGATTTGCACATGGGCCCCCCACCCCTCTTACCTGAGCCAGGACTGTCCAAATGCGCGGGTCGAAAAGGGGGAAGGCTTAACGGCACTGTAGGCTCTGCCCCCTTTTAGCCCCGCGAATCTGGACAGTCCCACCGCAGAGAAGGGGGACTAATTTGGCATCTATTTCTTCCCTCTGGAAGATCTTAGAGGGAAGAAATAGATTCTGAATGGTCCCCCTTCCCCTGCCAACCCAGGGTGCAGGATGCATGCCACAGGGCCCCCTGTTCTGAGGGGCCCGTGTGCACCGCACACCCTGCACCCATTATAGATACGCCTATGCAGCTGTGTTCTCTGGCCGGTTCAGTGTTTTCCTCCTTTACTGACTGAGTTCTCCACCTCTCATTACCTGTGCCTGGCATTGACCTTCTCCATCTGCTCTGTTAGTGTGTGTGTGTGTGCTACTGTGTTTGCCATCTTACAGTGTGTGTGGCCCGAGTCCCGAGTCCCCTCTTTTGTTATTCACTTGGTGCGTTACATCTCTCCTTGTGTCTCTCCCGTGAGTTACTCTCTGGTGTTTACGATCTGCACTGTGTTCCATCTTATAGTGTGTGTGTGAGAATGAGTCATCCCATCAGATTCCACTCTCCTACCTGCGGTGTGTTGTTTACCATCTCTATAGCAACCGCTTTCAGTCTCCCCTTATACCTGTTGTCTCTTGCTTTTTGCATCCTGCAGGTATTCCTAGGAGGCTCTGTCTGTCATCTGTTCTACACCTGTGGATTCCATTCATTTCTGGTCTATACCTTTTGTATATCAGTTATATCTGTTTACTGTGTGTGTGTTCCAGCCTGACATCTGTATGCTTGGGTTCCTGCCTGCTATCTTTTATGCACAAGTTCATGTCTGTATACTTGTGCTCCTAAGCTCAAATCTCCTTTCTGGTGAGTAAGGGTTCCTTCTAATCGCTGGGTATGTAAGGGTTCCAGGTGTTGTTCAGGCACCTTTGCTACAGAGCTTCCTTGGGAACTATGGCTGGGGGCCATGACTTATCACGTGCCAGCAGCCAAGCTTATCCCCACCATCAGGGGCTCTAGTGAACACCTTGCCCTGGTTTAGACTCCGTGCCCCAGTGAGAAACTCCCCTGGAGACTGTAACACTAGTGCAAATGACAGATGACTCACTTTTGGTCCCCTATTTATACCCTCTGACAGACTGGGGGGTATAAATAGGGGACCAAATATGAACACTCTCAATCTTTCAGTACTCCCAGTGTCTGCCATGGGTTAAACATGCTAGTAGATTGACTAAAAGTCTCTAGTCTGTGTCTGTTGGTCTGTGTTTTACAGAATTTAGATTGTAAGCTCCAATGGAGCAGGAATTAATGTAAATGATTGTAAAGGAGTCCTAGTCCACATAATTAAAGTATAGTCTTTCTGTATCACCCCAGGTGGCAGCAGTGTCGGGCTGGATAGAACTAACACAGGGAAGGGAAAAGAAGTTGTTGGACAGAAGGATGGGACATGCACTTCATATGGAACTCTCATTGACACATTTTGGGGATAGATATTTTTCAAAGCAGTGTCCTGTGTATATATTTAAGTTATTGAATATCAGACCTGGACATATTAAACTGCTAGTTCCTTCTTACAGTGTAAGGAGCTCTGTATAGATACTGCACATGCACAGTTCTGCATGTGGTATGAAAATTAGCCTCTGCAAGGGGGGCAGGGCAACCCACCATATGTACGAGATGCGCATCGTGGTTGACCATCAAAATTTAAATCATACAGTAAGGGCTGGGTTTAGCCCTTACGTACGATCCTTTATTCTGCATGCAGCTCTATATTTTGTAACCACAAACTATCTATAAATAGGAGCGTTCCTGAACCTAAAACCACACCTCTCAAATTAGGATATTCATTTTTAATCACATATATAGTTAAGAATAATGAGCCTGATCCAGAACAACGCTTCGAAGCGAATTTACGCATGGCGGAGATGTAAAATCGCAGTTTAGAACGCACTGCGCATGCGCACCATAGAAAATACGCACATTAACGTAGCGTAGTAGTGAGCGTATGGGCCATTCACGTATGTGTCACGTAAATACTTACGTGTGGGCGTGCCAATTTTACGTTACTCCAAAATACGTGGGAAATACGTGAAGTAGGCGGGGGGTGGTATTTAAAGTGTACAGTATGGGCGTGCTTAGCTGCGTAAATTCGTTCAGCCCATATGTACGTGTGCGTATGACTGCGGTTACGTTGGAAAAAGTTAAGGTAGGGTTTGGAAAGCGGATCTTGACAAAATACGTCCATGCAAGGGGTGTAACGAATTTACGCGTACGATAATACGCTCCGCGAATAAACGTACGGCACACGTAGCTCTGGATCTACCCCAATGTTCTTAACAGCGCACTGAACTTACCAAAAAGGTAGGGAAAAAACCTCGTATGGGTATGGCCCTTTCAAAATATAACTGCTCTATCCCAAAAAACAATGAGTGCAGCTCCCCGGTACAACAACAAGTCTGTGACTGAGTCAGACTAAAAGGTCATAAAATGATGCTAGGTATGTTGAGGAGGGGGCGCTTAGAACAGTACCCGGTATTGTAGGGGTCAAAGGGCAATATAGTATATGCAGTATGTGGACTTACAAGACAGAAACACAGAACATAAAGGGATAAAAGAAAAGAGGGAAAATCATTGTGCAGTATATCAAACCCTCGGTAAAACAAATAAAAAAAATGGTTCAGCGTACCATTTAAACAGTTTGCAAAATTCTAGGCACAAGCAAGAGCAAACAGTATCTTTAGATCAGTTAGACGTATGCAATAAACCAGAACACCGGACCATAAAGTAATGTTAAAAACACACTTTACTTCATCAAATCAATATAAAATCTGCGTACCAGAATAAAAAGATAAATGAGCATTTATTAAATGGCTAATATCAGCGTCTCTTATCAGCGTCTTATCTGTGTATTTGGGCAACAGGTCCGCCTCCAGGGGTTACTCACTCCCAGTGGCGTCGGGTCCATGGTAACACAGTATGCTGAGTGTAGCTGAGTATAGGGTAAGCAGTTCGGCTTAGGCAGATGGTCCGTGTATCGGTATCGGGTCCTACACGTTTCGTCCTAGGGGTGTTGATGCACCCTTGCAGACTTCCTCAGGGACAAGCCTTTTATAGTTAAGTTTAAAAATGGTAAAAAAGCTCATAGTTCTAAAATCAAGATTGTAATCCGGCTGACCGGTCCGGATACACTTCTTTCAGATTGTACTATTCCCAAATGTAAATCTAAAGTTTTCAGTAAATAACCTATGCAAGGGTCCAATCAAGAAATAAATAGATAAAAAAATGTGTAAAAGAAGAAAGGTATTAACATATAATCCTTATGTGTTAGTTAATAGACTCCATAGTATTTATCTCTGGTCAAAAAGAACCACTCCATCTTATATCATGATAAATACAAGATTCAACAGTAGTCTTTTAGTCTCTCTGTTGGAGAAAGAAGGGGACCCTGGAACCGCAATAGATAGTCCAGATCAGGGGTGTCAAACTCAAATTCATCGGGGGCCGCATCAGCAGTTTGGTCCCCATCAAAGGGCCGGTTGTATCTGTAGGTCTATGTGTCCACTCTATGTGCCCAGCCATGTGCCCCCTTTTATAGTGCCCAGCCATGTGCCCCCTTTTATAGTGCCCAGCCATGTGCCCCCTTTTATAGTGCCCAGCCATGTGCCCCCTTTTATAGTGCCCAGCCATGTGCCCCCTTTTATAGTGCCCAGCCATGTGCCCCCTTTTATAGTGCCCAGCCATGTGCCCCCTTTTATAGTGCCCAGCCATGTGCCCCCTTTTATAGTGCCCAGCCATGTGCCCCCTTTTATAGTGCCCAGCCATGTGCCCCCTTTTATAGTGCCCAGCCATGTGCCCCCTTTTATAGTGCCCAGCCATGTGCCCCCTTTTATAGTGCCCAGCCATGTGCCCCCTTTTATAGTGCCCAGCCATGTGCCCCCTTTTATAGTGCCCAGCCATGTGCCCCCTTTTATAGTGCCCAGCCATGTGCCCCCTTTTATAGTGCCCAGCCATGTGCCCCCTTTTATAGTGCCCAGCCATGTGCCCCCTTTTATAGTGCCCAGCCATGTGCCCCCTTTTATAGTGCCCAGCCATGTGCCCCCTTTTATAGTGCCCAGCCATGTGCCCCCTTTTATAGTGCCCAGCCATGTGCCCCCTTTTATAGTGCCCAGCCATGTGCCCCCTTTTATAGTGCCCAGCCATGTGCCCCCTTTTATAGTGCCCAGCCATGTGCCCCCTTTTATAGTGCCCAGCCATGTGCCCCGGGCCAGGACCCGGAAGGTAAGTAAATGGTTTTTTTTTTGTTTTTTTTTACTTGAGACATTTTTAAAATGAATTTACTCCGTGCAGGCACGGAGTAAATTCATGAAAAAAAAAAAGGGGAGGCTGCAAGGCTGGCGGCGACACCGCGGGCCATCAGACGAGGTCTGGCGGGCCGGATTTGGCCCGCGGGCCTTGTGTTTGACACCCCTGGTCCAGATGATTAGCACTAATTCCAAATACAACCAGTGTGTTAGCCAGCTAGCTACTCCGCAAGGCACTCCTGAGAATCAAGGGCTACTCACAGATGAAGATTGAGAATGCAATGATCCTGTTTGGAATCCTGCCACCGTAAGATAGACAGTGGTCCCGCTTCTCACCGTCCGTTATGTAGAGCCAAATATGTCCCCAGGTCATGGAACCACTATCTGCACATAGGAGTGCCCTGCTCCCCTGCTTGTGGTATTGTAAATCAGAAATTCTATATGTTAGCCTTTGTGTTTGTGAAGGCATACCTCCCAAGTGTCCCAATTTCAGTGGGACAGTCCTGCATTCGGGGAACTGTCCCACTGTCCCGCCCACCTCACTACTTGTCCCGAGAGATCAGACTCTAGGGACAAAGTTGTGATTTGCACCTGTACTTACCATTTGGTCTGCAGATGTCAGTTGCATCTTAAACAGTGCTGTGGAGTCTGACTCTGCAGCACTACAATAGAGGGTCATGGTGAAAGGACAGTCTATCCACCGTGACCCTCTATAGCAGCCAGGGGCATAGGGAGGGCGGAGCAAACTGACCAAGTGGCGCCGCAGGAGTCCGGCAACTGTAAGATCTCTGACAGTCTACCGGCTCCAGGTGCACGGATTAGCAATCAGTGCGTCTGGAGCCGGCAGACTGTCAGAGATCTAACAGCCGCCAGACTCCTGCGACCTGATTACCCAGCTCCATGCGTGTGACGGTAGTTGCTACAGAGGGAGGTAAGTACCGTGTTAGAGAAGTTTATTTTTAAGTGTAAGGACCTATCTAAATGAGGTATATTTGTAAAGTTTTGATTGTTTAAAAAACTAAAACTAAAAAACTGTATAATAAATATTACAAACAACTGTTCACGCATTGTTTTGAGTCAATTTTAACTATAGCACCTCACTTTCTTTAGGTTTTGTAGTTATGATTAATACAATAGAATGGACTCTCGCCAATTTAGGAATTTCTTACTTTTTGTACTAAGAAAATTTGAAAATTACATTAACTGTAAATCTATGTATTATCTAATATTTGGGAAGGTTTATGTTATAAATGTAGCACCCCTTTCCCCTACTTAGTATAATGGTGGTATAATATGAGAGTTTGTATCTTCAGTGCCACCACCCGAGTCTTCTGGACAGTGTGTATGGGATGCGGACACTTGCTGTTTCCACCAGGGCTGACTCGGGAAGCCCCTTGTACCCCACCACACTTATAGGGAATAACTAGGACCACACCTCAAGTAGGGGAAATGGAAATGGCATTTATTAAGGATAGCTTGGAACCGGGAATGGTAAGGGTTAAAGAGGGATGTGTTACTGAACAGGAGTAAAAGGGTTGGCAATGCAATATGAACAATGGCAAACAGTAATGGACATACGATACAATAGGTTGACCCAAAATGGCGACTACAAGTGCAAACTGTCTGTACAAAATGGCGGTCAATACACACACCCTCAGGTCCGCTCCAGCCACAATCATACGGTAAAAGTAAATCTCTAAACAGTAATATATTATTCCTGTCTGACTATAATAATCAACTAACTTGAAAACCCAATGCATTGTAATGGTGATGCAGAAAGTTAGATGTATTGTGCAGCACCGGTGTATCAGTGTGATTGAATGCAGTTACTTATCTCCGGATGGATGTCAGTCTCTAACTGCAGCTCCACAGCGTGTAAGCTCAAGGCACCCCACTAGCCTGATCTTGCTTGTAGTTCTTCTGATCTCCCTTGCAACTCTCCCCCAGCTGGAATCTCCCTCAAGCAGGTGGGCTCAAGGTCAAGTCTCTACAAAGTTCTGCCACACTCAGACTAAACCCAGAAACAGATGCTGTGCTGTCTGGGCAAATCTCTCTTTGCTCTTTGATTTCTCCTCAGTAACTCCTCTGCAGATCTTCTGGTCACAGGCTCTCCTCTCTCCCTCTGCCTCAGACACTGCAACACTCACTTACTCTCTGGGAACTCCTCCCAGCCCCAGAGCACTGTGGGGGTGCAGTTCTGTCTCTCTTCTTGTGACCATAGCAAGTCCTGGCAATTTTGTGAGGGAGCTCCACCTATAAAGCAAGAGTGGGTTAAAACATCCTGCCTTCCTAAACCACTACTCACACACACACACACACACACACACACACACTAAGAAAGCCTACATTGAAATAAGGCCAAGTCTGTATCATATGGGGGGGTGTTACTCTGGGCACCTCTACACTCTGACCCAAAAAAATGATATGTTAAAATCATGGGTGGCCTGGTGTCCCTTCTTGGATGGGTACGGGCTTCAGGGACCCCCTCATCTCCCCCTGGTAGCCTTTCACTTTAAATGCTCTCTTGCACTTTGTCTTCTTCCAAAGACCCATCCCTTAATTCTTCCTCTACAGGCTGCGGTTCATCCACCTCAACTGTGACATCTGGCCTTTCTGTAGCAGCAGGCAAAGTTCTTGTTATTTCCATTTCTTTCTGGGCCTACATGGTTGAACTTCTTTAGGGGGGTACCACCACTCGTCAAATCCCCATTCCTCATCAAGTTAAGTAGACTCAGGCTCAAAACTGGAAGACCCTTGGGCTATTGGGTCATGCTGTAGCCTACGTAATCTTCCATTGTTGCTCCAAGTTGTCTGAGGTCTTTCCATCTCTGGCCTGTGGAATCTCACTTCTCTACCAATGTAGTTGTCTGTGGTAGATCCTTCTGGCTTGACCTGATATGAGGATAGACCATCCAACTTTTTGACTATCTCATGAGGGTCTTCTCTCCACCTATTTGCCAGCTTGTGTTTTCTAGGGATTCCCAGATGACTGATGAGCACCCTGTCACCTGGTTGAAGAATGTTTTTCTCTCACTCTGCGATCATATTTAACTTTGTTCTGGTCACTCAACTTCTTTTAGCTCCTCTCTCAACTTGCTGATGTACTGAAGCCTGGAGGGCCCTGGAGCATCAGTACTTAGCCTAAAACACAAGTCCACTGGCAGTCGAGCTTCTCTTCCAAACATCAGGGTGTACGGTGAAAAGCCTGTAGCCTCATTCTTTGTACAGTTGTAGGCATTGTGGCATGTGCCTGCTCCAGTGTGCCTTTTTGGAAGGGTTCAAAGTGCCCAACATATTAAGGAGGGTCTGGTTAAACCTTTCAGGTTGTGGATCTCCCTGAGGATGAAACTGGGTAGTTCTGGACTTCCTAATCCTGCAGATCTCACACATCTCCTTGATTAATCGGCTCTCAAAGTCTCTGCCCTGGTCTGAATGGATTCTGGCCGGTAACCCATAATGTACAAAGAACTTCTCCCACAGTGGGCCTTGGCCACTCCAACACTGCAGCTACCTTGTCTGGATCAGTAGATACTCTTTCTCTGCTGACTAGATGTCCAACATACTTGACAGATGTCTGGCAGAGGTGACACTTGTCAATGGATAACTTCAATCCATATTTCAGGAGCAGGTCCAGAACCTTGAACAACCTTTCGTTGTGTTCTTTGAGAGTCCTTCCAAATACTATCAAGTCATCTAGGTAGACTATGACTTCCCTGAAGTTCATATCTCCTACCACTTGATCCATAGATCTCTGTAAGGTAGCGGGGGCCCCTGTAATTCCTTGGGGCATTCTGTCAAATTGGAAGAATCCCAGTGGACAAATGAAAGCTGTCTTTTCAGCATCTTTAGGGTGCATGGGTATCTGGTAATACCCACTCCGTGTTACACTGCAGTGTAATGTTTATTGCAGCAACCTCTCCCCTTGGCCCGGCTTACCCGCTCTCGCCGACGGCGCATGCAGCGGAATCCCCAGCCGACAGCTTCCCTGGTCACAGCGTCCCTGGTTACCTGAGACTCAGCGCAGCTTCCGTGTTAAGCGCGCGCTCTGCTGCAGCAAGTGTCTTATGCGTTCCAGTTGCCCTGGGAACGCTTCCTGTTTGGGAGGGCTCATTATTCTCCAGCCTATCAGAAGCCTCCCCACTAGTTATTAGGGCACTCCTGTCCTCATTTTGGCGCTGGTTATAGCATCTGTGTGTCAGCCTGTGACCTGCTACTATCTTTTCTAGTGCATTTGCCTTGTGCTCTGTGCCATTGATTACTGAATGCCCCAGTCTCTGCCTTGTTTATCCAGTCCCGTTTACCCTATTGTATACCTCTTGCGCTCTCCCTCCCACATTAGTGTATCCACCTTCCCAGTTTACCTTATCCTTCCCTGTTTGCATGCACTTGTTCCCTCCGGGGAGTCCTAGCTTCTTGTGAGACTGTGAGAGTGTTAGCCCCTATTTGTTTGGTAAGTCCTGTTAGGTCATCAGTTAGAACCTTCTGATCCATCTTCTACCCCCTTTTCCACTGCTCCTACTTTTACTTACCTATCTCTTCTTCCTGACTTTGTGCTCATCTCCCGAGTAATCTCTCTTGGGTTGTACTCCTGACGGATTCCTACCAGCTCCAGTCTATCCCCACCATCTGGGGCTCTAGTGAACACTCGGTCCGAAATCAGGTGGTACTCCTTGGGGAATTGCTCGCTCTTTACCTCTCACAGTTACTCTGTTTCCATTTGCGGGTAATCCCGGAGCACTGTACCATTTCTATCTCCAATCCACGGTCACCCCAGTCCACAGTCCTGGTAATTCCGGGGTACCGTAACACTCCGGAGGTCCAGTATAGAGAACCATTTACTTCCTGACATGCAGTCCAATGCTTCATCAATTCGGGGCACAGTATATTGGTCAGGAATCATTCTCTTATTCAAAGTCCTGTAGTCAGCACACATTCTTATGTCCCCATTCTTCTTTCTTGCCACCACAATAGGGAAAGCATATGGACTCTCAGACTCCACAATGACACCACTTTCAAGCAGCGTCCTCAGATGCTCGTGAACATCTTCTAAATTCACTGGGGCTAGTCTCCTGGATCGTTCTCTGAAAGGTGTCTCATCCTACTTGATCCAATGCTCCACACCCTGAGCTAAGCCCAGATCCCAGTCTCCTAATGAAAATGCTGAGGCTTTCTTTCCTTGGACCATGTTTTCTTTGTTAGACAGGGAAATATCACTTCCCTCAAAGCAAGGCTCGAAACACTCAGGCTTCAATGCTCTCTTGACTTCACTTGCCTCTTTCTCCATCCTCTAGTATGCTGCGAAGCAGAGGGGATGTGTTGTAAGCACTCTGGTGTAGTCCTCTCCCCCAGCTTCTCGACACCACTGGTCCAGACTGCGAAAGATATTAGCATTGGTGCCAATTATGATGGGCACTTCTCTGACTTCTTCCCCATCAGGGCATACTAGAGCTAAGACTTGTATCTTGCAATCTACTCCTGCCACTTGGCGAGAAGACTTCAGCGTCACGGTGACATACCCGAGGTATGGGTAATTCTGGTCAATGAGACCCCAAAGGGTTAATCCAGGCTGTGGCTTCAACGGAACCTTTGAGAGGTGTCGCCGGTACCACCCCTCAAAAATTATGGACACCTTAGACCCACTATCCAGCAAGGCTGCACAGGACTGACCGTTGATGGACACTGACACGGTTGGAGCAGGTCCTATTAAGCCTTCAGGAACAGTCTTCCTGCTTTTCAGTGTTTGTTCCCCCTCTCGATACAGTAGTGGTTTCCTTAGAGGGCCAGCGGCGGGCTTGCTGGTCCTCCCTTCGTGTTTCCCGATGGTTGATCGCTTCGCCAAGGTGGGGTTGGGGATCTCCTCCTGTTCCGCCTGCCAGCAAAATTCCGAGCAATGTGGCCCATTTCTCCACAGACATAGCATCCTTCAGGGGAACCTCTCTCCACAGTGTCCTTCTATCTTCATCCTTTTGGGGGTTTCTCCCCCAGGGTACTTCTGCATAGTAGGTTTTGGGTGGGGATGTCTGACTGGCTAGTAGTTTGGAAATCTGTTCACCCTGTATCTTTAACATTTGCATTAACTCACTTTGAAAATATTCAGACTTAGCTTTGGTCAAGAGTACTGCAGCCTTCTTGGGTGGTTGCTCCCTGCTAGATACCAGGATGTCTTCATTCCTGATCTATTTAAACAGCTCACCAAATGAAAGGAGACTCTTCCTCAAATTAGTGTATCTAAACTTCTGAGCCACAGGGTCCTGTGTCGTGGCCCCTTTAAGCATCTGCTGTATTCTATAGGAATTTACATCTTCTATGGCTATTCCTGATTTCTCCACAATTTTGTGAATCAGCTGGTCTGTTCGCAGAATATAGTCTGACAGCTTTTCCCCGGGCTTCTGGTTAGTGTGCTTGAGATCATCTGAATCAGCTGTTCTCCATACACGTCATCCAGCACATCTATGAATTGCCTCGCAGATGCACAAGGATTACTTTTCCTCATAGATTTTACCACCTCTGCCGCAGGTCCCCGCAGGCTGTCACGAACTGCGAGGAATGGTGGGACCTGTCCCGGGTTTCCAGGGAATTAACAGACGAGCAGTAGAGTGAAGTATAATTAGCGATTTTTAATAAGGATGGTTGCACAAGACAGAGTAAATGGTAGTGGAATAGAGTGAGGTGAATGTCCAGAGAGTAGCAGATTGGTGGCCGGACTATGCCAGACTAGAGTGCAAAGTTCAGGATAGCTGGGTAGCTTGCTAACTGGATAACAGGGTGGCTGGATCAGAACTGAAGTCAGAAGCAAGCTGTACCAGAACTGGAGTGAAGACAGTGCAGGGATGCGCCGGATTGGCGTGCAGGGTTGAGCCGGACTGGCGTGAAGACAGGACCAGACTGGCGTGAAGACAGGACCGGACTGTCGTAAAGACAGGACCAGGTTGCGCCGGATTGGCGTGCTGGGTTGCGCCGGACTGGCGTGCTGGGTTGCTGGATCGCAAGGCTACTGGACCAGACTGCGAGGACCATGGTAACTGGAACCAGAAGAGGACCCAGGACAGTGGAACCGGGACAGCAGTACCAGGGCTTGAGACTAGGACGGCAGGACCAGGGCTTGAGACCAGGACAGCAACAGTAGGCTAAACTGTATAGCAACAGTGACTTGAGCTTGATGCTAGGCAGGCTTGACTGGGTAGCAACAGTAGGCTAAACTGTATAGCAACAGTGACTTGAACCAGATGCTAGGCAGACACAGTGACGACTTGAACAAGATACAAGACAGACTTGACTTGAATGCAATAGGCAGGAAAACCAGGGTTACCAAGTACTGCTGGGACCAGTGGTGCCACGATGCAAGGCAGGCAGGTCAGGGTTGCAGGAGCACCAGGATCAGCAGACAGAATCAGGAAACAATATTAAAACAGCCAGGCACCTAGACAGAACACGTAGTTCCTAGTAGACCATGTTGATCTGTGCACAGCATGGACTGTGCACAGAGTTTAAATAGTCCGCCCAGTGCACAGATTGGCTAGAGGAATCATGTGTGTGCAGAGGAGCACCTGAGTGGCTGCTGGGAATCAATTAAATTTGCTAAGGCGTGGATGTACTTGTAATTAAGGGTACCTCTAGCAGTCCTTGTGAAATCTAAGGCTACTAAAAATTAAAACCCGGTTGATTCATTTATCAAATCAGTGGCCAAAGGTTTACCTTGTTGTGGCACATTTCTCTTATACTTGTGTTCATAAGGAACATGTACATAAGGAGGGGGACTAGATCTATGTACGTTAAGCATAGTCTCATGTGATATGGTCAGTACTTCAGGTACTATCCTACCCAAAAAACATAACCCTTGGTAATTAGGGGCCAGCCACTTATAGGCTCGTCTCCCACAAATATAGCACACGTTACCTGGGAGAATAAATGGTGCCACGAGGCAAGGCAGGCAGGTCAGGATTACCAGATTGCAGGAGCAGAGATCCAGGCACTACTGGGACCAGTGGTGCCACGATGCAAGGCAGGCAGGTCAGGGTTGCAGGAGCACCAGGATCAGCAGACAGAATCAGAAAACAATATTAACAATATTAAGACAGCCAGGCACCTAGACAGAACAAGTAGTTCCTAGAAGACCAAGTTGATCTGGGCACAGCATGGACTGTGCACAGAGTTTAAATAGTCCACCCAGTGCACAGATTGGAGGAATCATGTGTGCGCAGAGGAGCACCTGAGTGGCTGCTGGGAATCACCTGACAGGAGGCAAGATGGTGACGCCCATGCACCAGAGAGGTAATGATGCAGATGCCTAATCCCAGACACAAGCACACATGCTTTAATAGAGACTTACACAGGAACCTTTGGAGGGCTGAAGAGTGGCACATAGTGGGGAAACTGCTGCCAGATGGCTAAGGGTCAGGTAAGTGCGGCACTTGCCGCCATAGACCGTGACACAGGCTCTCTATTAGCCTCTTGCGCTTTACAGATTCAGCACATTCCCAGTCCTCTAAAGATTAGAGGGCAACCTCTCGCCAGGACTCATAACTCTCTTCTCCAGCTGGGACTGGTTTGACCCCAGAGCAAAGACGTAACATTCGGTACCCCCCATCATGGTGCATGCGGCCCACTTGTTCAGCTAGCTGTCCTATAGCAGTTGCTAAAACTTCCCATTGCTGGGCTGTGAGAATGCTGGATACTGACACTGCATCATCACTCTCCCCCAGCTGTGGGGAGGGGGGCAAGCAGCTGTCTGGCCTGATAGCATGCTGGCTCTTCCCCTGTCCATGTTTTTTTGGGGGACGGTAGGATCTGTGGCCAAAATAATCCATCTAGCGGCACTACCCTCGCTTGGTCTGATCACCCCCGGGATTAACTCTCTGTCGACTGTGTTGGACGTTTCTATGAGAACACTAGCTTTGCTGTCTCTCGTAGCTTCCCTACGATCAACTACCTTCTGCCCCTGTACTTCAGCCACCTGCTGCAATGCACTGAGAATGTGATCATCAGAAACATCGGTAAAGTCTTCTTGCAGGCATAGACTATGCTCTGGAGCTATCTCTTGGGCCTCGCACCAGGCGAACACTTCTATCCCTGTGACACCCGTCATGGCTGCTGTCGCTAAGTGGTTTTTCTGTGTATAGTAATCCTGATCTCAGCGGTGCCTCCAATGTAGCATCCCTTTCCCCTGCTTAGTATAAGGGTGGTGTAATATGGGAGTTTGTAGCTTCGGTGCCTCCACCCAAGTCTTCTGGACAGTGTGTATGGGATGAGGACACTTGCTGTTTCCACCAGGGCTGACTCGGGAAGCCCCTTGTATCCCACCACACTTATAGGGAATAACTAGGACCACACCTCAAGTAGGGGAAATGGAAATGGTATTTATTAAGAATAGCTTGGAACCGGGAATGGTAAGGGTTGTATGGCAAGAATGAAAAGTCCTGCAATGACCCGACAGATCATCGCAGGACCTCGAAGGAGGGGTGAGATGAATCTCCCTGCCTCCCACTGCCCTCGCCAGCTAATCTAAATATCTCCCCCTCCCACTTCTTCCTAAAAACACCCTGAGGCGGCATAACACCGCCTCCTTGGACGTAATTTACTGCATGTGGTCTTTAAAGACCACACCTATGCTATCTACGTACCGATCTGGTATGTAGATAGCATAAATGACCTACTACGCATGCGCAGTAGATCATTTTCGGCAAATACGTGCTTAAGAAACAGAAACAGTGTGAATCAGGCCCTAAGAGATTATTGCCAAAACCATGTTGATTTCAGGGGGAGTCAAGTTAATTGTATACTTTGCATGCAGGGATATATCTTTTAATTGCTTATTGCGCACAGATACTGACCAGCTTTACTTTTTACACTGTTACTCAGACTTGGGCCGGGAAACATCACCTCTCAACTCTAAGACTGTTTGCAAAAGATGAAATATGATTCCCCTGCAATCAACATGGTTTAGCCTAGGAGTAACCTCTCTCTCAATTTCAAGCTGCTTCTTAAGTCTGGATCCAGACTAGTGCATTTTAACCGATAATCAGAAACAATACACTAAATTTCAATGAATTCATTTAAAGTGTCAAGCAATCTACTTTTTTCTATCCTCTTATTATGAATGAATTGTCACAACTTCATGAAATTTCACATGGCATAACATCATTTATTTATTTTTTAAAGATGGATATTAGTAAAGTGAAATTTTCAGGTAATTATACTTTCTGAGAAACAACCGTTTTTCAAGAAAAAGTCTAATTTTTTTTCTCTTCTATAAATACCATTATATGAACATTTTCTTCTGTTTTAATATTTGAGGTTTGAGTACAAGGGCAAGATTTACTAAGCTGCTGGAAAGGAAGAGTGGATATATTGTCTGTATATATAACTCAGATTCTAGCTGATATGTTCTAGCATGTAATATGAAATTGAAAGCTTGAATCTGATTGATTGCCATGGGCAACATCTCCTTTTCCTTTCCTGCAGCTTAGTAAATCTAGCCTCAAGTTCTCTGTGGAGAAAAAATAGTACTTTCATAGCTTTTATAAAGTTTGATATAAAGTTTTGTGGACAGGCATTTAAATAGAATTTTGTGACTTCATTCACTCAATGTTTTTTCATCCTTTTTTCAGTGTGTCATTTTGAGAAATTAAAAACCTATTAACTTCAAAGAACTTAATTTACAATGTTCACTTGTGCATAGTGTTCCCCTAGATTGTGAATCTCATTGTTAACCAAGAATTACAGTATTTATTTGATGAAAACACTACATTTTATAACTACTCGCTGATAAATGAACCAACTATGCATAAAATAAAAAAAGTAGGCACATAATGTTCATTGCAATGTATAATGTATTCAATCATTTGCATATTTTGCTATAATTTCCCCAGATTCTTATTATGAATCTATGAGGCACATTTTTTTTATTTCTATATTAATATTAAACAGCACAAAAACTTACTCTAGATATGTGTTTGTTGTTGTTTAATCTAAAAATAGTTTGAAATCTTTAGAGAATTGTAATACATTAATGTAAAAAAGGTGAAATAAAGAGGATCTAAAGACATTGGGCCAGATCCAGAACAACACTTGTGAGCAAATTTACGTGGGGCGGAGACGAAAAATCACATTTTAGTAAGTACTGCGCATGCGCACCATAGAAAATATGCTCTGTAACGTAGCGTAAATGTGAACGTATGGGCCTTTCACGTATGTGTCACGTAAACCCTTACGTGTGGGCGTGCCAATTTTACGTGAGTCAAAAATACGTCTGAAATACGTTATGTAGGCGGGGGTTTGTATTTAAAGTGTACAGTATGGGCGTGCTTAGTTGCGTAAATACGCGTTGCCTATACGTACGTGAGCGGATGACATCGGTTACGTGGGCAAAAGTTAAGGTAGGGTTTGGAAAGTGTATCTCGGACAAAATACATACATTCAAGGGGTGTGCCAAGGGGGGTGTATAGAAAGTACACGCGCGTAAATACGCTACGCGAGTAAACGTATTGCAAGAGGAGTTCTGGATCTACCCCATTGTATGAACATCATTGTGATCATGCAGCAATACCTTATTTGATAGTTAGAGTTACCCTCTCAGTAAGAACCATGGTACAGATTCAGAGTTAATAAAGTCATCAGACTTTTGCATGCTTATTGTGACATTCACATGATTATCTGGCAATGCACATGCCAGATGTTCCGCAGGCCTACTCACCATGTGTAGCAGGTATGCAGGGTGGGTGGGAATAGCTATTATATTAATTAATTGAATATTTCTCATGCACAAAAATGTTTTTGTAATACTTAAGTTAGGGTTCTGGCCACGGAACATAGGAGTACAGGGGGAGTGCACTGTTCTAAGTATGGAGTTTAAGATCGCAAGATTTCACTATTAAGTCTGGATAAGAACCTACGGAGTAATTACTGGCTACAGTTCTGGAGAATTCTCCTATCTCTCAGAAAATGATGACTCATTGACTGACAAAGGCTGTCAGTGGAGAACAGGCTAAATCTACAGCAATTGTCTGCAGCTGTGGATTGCCGGGATTCCTCCGAAGCCTGGCACAGCTGCCTAAAAGCAGAATGATAAACTAAACTCAGCATCCATCTCCAGAATAGCCAGCAGTCATTAAATATACAGTAGCGCTCTGGCCATAGGTTAGAGTCATCGGCATGGGCAACTGCTATTTTGATGCTTATCAGCACCCACTGATAGAGCAGATAAAACGGTCTAACGCTGCAATCTTTAAAAAACGGTAGTTCCCGACTCTTTGGATAGAGTTACCTGCCAGGGAAAATGTTATTTGTGGGTCCAGATGAACTTGAGCATGGGGCCCTAGGCAGCTGCCTATGTGGTCTTTTCCTAGGGCGGTCTCTGGCTGGGGAGGAGGATTAAAGACTGATTGTTATTGTGGACAGGGCGACTAATGTCAGCAAGTTTACTGGTGACTATAGAAGAGATATATCCTGACCAAAGATTGCCGTATAGTTGTGTTTCATTATGTTGAAATACTTAAAATACACAAAACTAGACCAACACAAACAAATATAGAAATATAAATGAGAAGCTTTGTGTATAGAAAAATGTATCAAACTTATTATATATAATATAACATTGACAATAAAAATTGCTTTACTAATATTCACAGGAGATCATATTAGATAAATATTTAGTTGCAGTCATTTTTAGCATTTATTAAACTAAATTGTATTTTTGGCATTGGAAGTCATATCTGGATAATCTTTAGATATTTTTTGTTTTAACAGAGTCCTGACAAGGCAGCTGCTGGCCATCAATTATGGCATTTGGATACTGCTGTTTAATGATCGCATCTTTATAGGCAAATAACGGCTATCTTTCATTGTCAACCGAGGCAAATGTAAGATTCTATGCGGAACAATTAAGTATTATCTAGAGTAGTTTTTCTTCATTACTATCGAAATTAACATCTTATGAACCTTAGCCAGACTTAAGTTCTGGCTGCGTGTGTTTAACATCTAGTTTGGCTATTTAGATTTAAATATTTATCTAATTTTATTTCCTTTGCAGTTTTTATTGCCAATTTTATATTGTATATAAAAAATTTGATACATGCAAGTCTGAGAAACTAAAGGCACTTTTTATATTTTTACAAAAGACAATTATTAAATATAAGAGACCAAACAATGTCATGACAATGATAGATTGTATAAGCAATAGGCAGTGGTAAAAATAAATGTACATTTTCAATAAGTTGTTTGAATTGTGCTGCAACAAATCAAAATAATCAAATTGTCTAATAGCTTAAATCCAGCCTAGACCTAGGAACAATATATCTCAGGTTTTATTAGTTGTTGGATGATCTACATTCTGCAAACAAGAAGTTAAAAAGCATTTCCTGCAATGTGTCCTTGTCTGCAGACATGATGCAACAAGCTTGCTTTGCAATGGGGTTTGCAATGTCATGCTAAGAACATGGTCCAGCGTTGCAGTTACAGTGACTGAAATACCCTTTCTAGAGTTAACAATGGACAATAGTTGTTGGTCAGTTATGAGTAAATCTCTTGCCATATACAGTAAATACTGGTTGATCCACTTTACGTTACATACCAGGCTCAAGGCTTCTTGGTTCATCTGTGCGTAGTTACCTTTTGCCTCTGATAAAGCCCAGGATACAAGGGCTATTTTATGTTCCTTTCCATGCAACTTAAAAGCCCAAATGCCTTCTACTGAGATATCACAGACAACTTTGACAGGAAGCAAAGTCGGTTAATACTGTATCCAGTTTAATAAATTCCTTTGCCTTTTTAGAACTTGTTTACAGACTTTTGACCATAGCCAGTTTTAGGACCATAGCCAGTTCATAGGCCCCCATAGCTCTGGCCTAGTCAGTCTATGGGGTATATTTACTAAAGTCGATTTTGTCCCGGGACTTCAAAAAATAGCAACCGCCGTATTTACTAAAGGCAATTTGAATAAATTGCCTTTAGATCGATGACAAAGCGCTTAAAAACAAAGCGCCTTGTGTGTGGGGCACTTTCAATGAAAGCACCCCACACTGTACCAGAAAAACATATGTCAATCTATTTGACAAGTGTTTTTCTGATCCCCAAATGCAAGCACAGCATGTCTGGAATGCTTAGCATGGCTGCGCTGATAGAACTACAAGGCTTAGCATTGCTGAGCCTTGTAGTAATATCAGCGTCAGCATGTTAAGCCTTCTAAACATGCTGCGCTGTCTCCGGTGCCTAAAAAAAAAAACCAGTGTGCACAAAACATACATAAAAACATAGATATACATGTGTGCATTAAAAAAGCATTTCCTATGGATTATATTGCCCCCTAATGTGTTAACTTACCTCCGGTGGCCACCATGTTTCATACTAAATGTGTATTAATGTACTGTGTGTTGCATAAAATAAATTAAAAATTTTCACACTCACCGTTTAGCTGTCATCATTCTTGGGACAAGTTGCTTGGAGTTTCTTTCTTCTTTGCAGATAATTTTCTCCAGTTGCTTGAAGAATCTCCTCCAGTTGATTGAAGATGCAGCTCCGGTCCTCTCTTCTGCTTTTCGGCCTCTTCCGGCATTTGCCCCGGCGACAGGCTCCTTCCTCTTTTTCGGTGATGCTCCTAATGACGATTTGGTCACTAGAGGGCACCCTTTTATAATATTGATGATGTCATAAACACTAGAGCGCTCACTAGAGCCCCCTAATGTAAATGACGTAATATTTTGTTATTTGTTTTTTATTATTTGTTTAATTATGTGTTGCAACTGCTTATTTCTCATGAATAAAGCATATTTTAGCGCAGTATACTTAATTGCAGTAATTGAGTGTGAAACTGAAGATGAATGTGGAAAAAGTTTCATGTTCCCTACATTCTGTATCTTGGCATTTATTTCAGCAAACATATATTGCCTATGAGCCAAGTACCACTTTCGTAAAAGTTGGGTTTACTTAATAAATAAACATCTTTATTTAAACCAGTGATTTACTTTACTCATTCATGAATTCATTCAACCATTCTGAAATAATATATTTACATATTATTTATATATACATCCAAGATGGAGGTTGCTCAAATCAATTTTTAAGGTAATGTAATGCAGGTGCTCAAGATAAGGGGATTTTACACAAATTAAAAGAGGCCTGGCACTCTTGCAATCACCCAGCAACAAACCATAACATTCTGTCTTTAAAATAAAAGTCAGAGAATTTGTTACAGACATTTGCAGATATATGATAAGCCACCAGCCACTTACAATGCTTCTCTTTGTGATGATCATTACTATATA
>WWET01003519.1:5009-38310 GCA_011038615.1 Limnodynastes dumerilii | reverse complement strand
AGGATTGTTTGGACTAATTGGTCCAAAATGGAGCGTTGATAGCCTCTCACCATAAATTTTGAACACATCAGAGTCATTTTATTTTTAGCGATATTAATATCATCAGTAATCCGATGGACTCTAAGCAATTGCGAGTATGGGAGTCCATATTTTAAAGCAGGAGGATGGAAAGAAGATGCAAGAAGTATTGTGTTACGGTCTGTAGGCTTACTGTATATGGTGGTATGTATGGCTCCGCTGTCCAAGGATACTTCCACGTCAAGAAAATGTACCACTGTACGTGAGAGGCTATGGGTAAAGCGGATCGGAGTATTATTAGAATTGAGATCGTGTAACATTTGCATAAAGGAATCTTCACCTGTGCCCCATAGCAGGAATAAATCGTCGATATATCTTGTGAAGAACAGGGCACCCTCAACAAAGCGGGAGTCCACTTGGAGGATGTCCTGTTCATACATGGACATAAACAAGTTGGCGTACGACGGGGCCACATTTGACCCCTGGAACTGGGGTTTTTTTTTTGAACTGGGATTTTTTTCTACAGCAGGTTGGCTGTGCGATGGAGTCAAATGTGGCTCCGTCGTACGCCAACTTGTTTATGTCCATGTATGAAATAGGAAGATTCTGCCAAAAGTAATTTTAACAGGATTATGGAAGTTTCAGACCTATTGCTTTCCCCTTCTCAGCACTATACGGTGAAAGGTCGGAGCATCTATAGTGCTGTCCTTGGCATCAGGGAGGTCATTAAGAGGTGCAGGGCTGAGAAGTGGGGAAAATAACTTCTGCTGCTGGATCAGTCTAAGGTATTTGATTGTGTCAATAATAAATACCTGTGGGCATTTCTTAAGAGGTTTGGGCTGCCAGTGAGGGTGGTTGATTGGTTGCATACAAGTTATAGGCAGACTGAGAGCTTCCCTATTGTGAATGGTTGGGTGAGCCCTACTTTTGGGGTGTCATCTGGAGTCAGACAAGTTTGTCTATAAAGGCCTTTACTCTATGTATTCACAATTACCCTTTTATCCAAGGGGGTTGAGACTGGTATGAAGAGGGGATTGCAGCTGGCTGTAGATGTTCTCTGGAAGGTGGCCAAACAATGCAGATGATGCCATGATAATTCTGTTAGATGTGGCTGAGATGCAAGGCATTGGAAATCTGATCCAGGAATAATCTGCAGCTCAGAGACAAACCAGAAAAAGAGTGAAGTTCTCTGGTAAGGGGAGGAAGGGCAGCAGTTTGTCCTTCCAGATGCATTCTCTGAGGCCAGCCAAGTGGTTAAAATTTTAGACATTCAACTTGGTTCTGGTGACTATGCCCAACAAAATTAGAACCTGAAACTGGCAGATGCCAACTCCAAGGTGAATAATTGGAAAAAATGGAAGCTATCCTTCAGAGAACAGATTGATTTGATCGAGACCTACTTTATCTCAGTTTTTTTGTACGTCATGACTTCATCAGGACGAGTGTGACATACAATCCAAAGGAATTGAAGGTGGCCTGGGAATGGTAAACCCAGTGCTATTCTTTAGTACCGCATTTTTGAAGCTTCATATTGAGAGTCTCTTTTTGGAGTTTACCCCTTGGTGGGTAGGTGCACCCCTTTCTTACTGCATGGTTAGAAGAGGGGCCTGTAAAAAGCTTTCGAGTTAAGCACAGATACCTCCTGGCCTATCTAGTGTTTGAAGGTGACAAGGATATGGCAGATCGGGGTGGATGAGGCGAAAAACTCCTCTAGGAAGTTGTTAGGAGGATTTTGCATACTCACATTGATGAGGCCCTGTTACTAAAGGATTTCCCAAGTGATATGTACTTAAAGGGTCTGTGTTTGGTGAATTCCAAGCGGACTCCTCCAAAATTTAGAGACCAAGATCTGGCTTGCTTTTCACAGTGGGCTCTACGTTAAGTGGAACCTGAAGCTTGGGGCGGTCTGATCGTGGTTGTCCTAGGGAGAAATACCACAGGAAAGTGGAGACAATGGACCACTTACAGCTTCTTTGTCCGTTTCTTTTGGGGCTTAGTTACCCTGAGTGGATGTATGAAGCGCTCAAAAGGTGTGATGATTTTGATTTATGCACAGTTTTTTTTTTTGTTAGCATAGTGGTTAGATTTTACACGTGGAATGCACAGTGTGTAGGGTTACTAGGAGCAAAATTTCCTGTAGCAAGGTGGTAGAAAGTATTCTGCACATAGTTTGGAAAATAAGGGAAATGGAGAGAGATCGGATGGATGCTGCAAGTTGGTGTAGACTCTGGCGAGGGTTGAAACCTCCCTAGATGGCAGCTAAAATCTGTCAGTCTCTTGATTCTTGGCTACCTATCCTATTCCATTTACTGTTAGATTTTGCTGCTATTCAGAATTTTTTTTTTGTAAGGTTTACATACATTTAATATTTGCTTTCATTTCCTGACAATAAAAGTGGGTGTTGTATTATATAAATTGCACTAGGGAAGGGAAAAGGAGGAAACAGGGACTGCACTTGTGTTGTATTATAGATTGGTGGTGGGATTGTTTAAATGCAAAATATTATGTTAAAAGATGTTTCATTATTTAGAATGATAGATATCTTATTTGGGAAAATGCATAGGGTTTGTGGAGGCATTTTAAAGGAATTTGTGTTAAAATCTGCGGTCATATTGGTCCTTTTTTACCTAAATCCATGATGATGTACATACTTTTATTTTATTTTGGGGCAAAGTGATGTATTTTCTCTTGTTGGAATATTTAATAAAAACATTAATTGGAGATATTTACTAAGCTGTAGGTTTGGAAAAGTGGGAATGTTGCCCATAGCAACCAATCAGAATCTAGATCTCATTTAAGTATTACATACTAGAGAATATCAGCTAGAATCTGATTGGTTGCTATGGTCAACATCTCCTCTTTTCCAATCCCGCAGTTTAGTAAATCTGGCCCCAATAGTGTAAAAGTGAAAATGGTCAGTATCTGTGTGCAATAAACTAAAGCAAAGTATTCTCCCTGCATGCATAGAATAAAATTAATTTGACTCCCTGAAATCAGCATGATTTTGCCCAGGTATAACTTTCCTCTCTTATTTTCAAACTCTGAGCCATTATTCTCATAACAGGTCTCTTAAAAAAATATTGAACATTAATCTTGTTAATGTAATTGTTTCTATTGTTTGCATTAGGTTTGTGTGAGGAAAACAGAGAAAATATATATAAATTGTTATTTAACCAATAAATGAATAACAGTCAACATAACATACTAACATAATAAAAGCGCCTTTACCATGTATCCTGTACAATTGAAAAGGGATTCATCTAAAACACAATAAAATGGGGAGTTTCATTTTCAGATAAAACTAATTATGCTCTCATTTTTCTTGGTGTACATTTAATAAATCGCCAGCTCTCCAATATTTCATAGGTTATGCCAATCACTGCTACCAGCCAGGGCCGCCATCAGGGGGGGACAGCTTGGACTTCTGTTTCCCGGGCCTGGAGCTGATGAGGCCCTCAATACTCACCTTTTCTATGTGGGTCAATGCGCAGGGAACTCCTTGCCTGCGCACTAGCCTGAGGTTAATGCTAGTCAGCAGTGCCCCACCACCTATGTGACATCACTGATGACTGCACGTATGAGCAGGGTTCATGGATGTGTCCCATCCCCAATATTTGTGGTGGTGGCCCTTCAACCTTCAAAACAGATTCCAACGAAATCTCAGGATGGCATTTGATTTATGGTATATTGTAAGGCTTGCTTAACATAGAAAGTCAGAGCAGGGATCTTTTCTGATTCCGGGTCAGCCCGTTGGCTCCTCCCTAGCATTATAGAAACAGTAGTTTTGCACATGTGTGAGCCAATAGTCACAATGCATAATTAGTTGTTGACTGTCAAATCTGTGCAGTTACCTTCTGGTGGTGGAGGATCATAAATACTAATGCCCACTGTTCCAGTACTGTTGTGGTTGGCCAAAGTAGTGGATTATAGGGATTAGAGTTGAGCGTCGAGCCCCGTGTCTTGGTTTTTGTTTTGGTTCTAAATTTTCGTTGTGTTTTGGTTTTGGTTTTGTTTTTGTCAAAAAAATGAAATGTTTTGGATCTGTATTTTTTGTATCTTCTCTAAAATAGAAGAGTGAAGAACTGGATACTTATGTAAGGGAGGACTAGGGCCCAGGTCACCCCCCTTTAAAACCAGCACTTATGTAAGGGGTGACGAGGGCCAAGGTCACCCCCTCTCTAAAACCGGCACTTATGTAAGGGGGGATGAGGGCCCAGGTCTCCCCCCATTCATTAAGAAATCATGGAAACTACAGAGACTGTGGCGCTCATACCACTGCTGCCCACCGAAAAATCTAAGAGGGTCCTATACCCTTTAAAACATGGAACAATATAATGAAAAAGAAATCTCAGTAGGGCACTGTGGCTAAATGAACTGTATATAAAAGGCTAAATCAGGTGTTCATTCTACAGTAAAACCAAATAAAATAAAGTCTGGACTGTCTCTTTAAAACTTTGCATCAATCAGCTCAGATGAGGAGATATATAGAATCCGGATATTCACAAGTCCTCCGCAAGGGTTAGCATGTAGAAAACCAAAAGGAGATAATATATCAATAAGATTATATGTAAAACACAATTTATTATATTTAAAATAATCTAAAACACATATGAGCAACCATGTGAAGGCTCTAAAAATAACCACATGTATTGCACAAATATCCACAAAAAACATAGAATATAAAAAAGTCTTTGTCAAAGATGCCTCCTCCGGAATGGAGCCACCCCCCTCCCAGCAAAAGTCACTCCTACCCCAGTGGATCTTGCTAATGGTAAGTAAGTATCATCGTTTGTGCTGCAGAAGACGCTTGAAGGGCCCACAGACGTCTGGATGGAATCAGCAGAACACAGTCTGGACACGGTGAAGGTCCAGGAGCAGAGAGGAAACGCTGAGGAGACTTGGCTTGTTACCTTCTGATGCGTTTCGAGGTGTAAAATCCTCTTTTTCAATGTGGTAACAATGGGTATACAACATCGTTCTTTTATAGGTACATGTCCGGTGCTATTGGAAAACGAGCATCTGAACACCTGATATTTAACGCTCGCAATACCGGAGCCATGAAAAAACAAGTATTATGGTAATAAACTATTCAAGAAATTTAAAAAACCGAGGTGGTATTAAATCATATTGTATATGCATAGAAAAGGCATGACATAAAAAGTAAGGAACGCTTTTATTATCCTATTAAGAACTACGTACAATTTAAAAATTATATAAAAATAATGAATATAAAAACAAATTACCAATAGAGGGATTTGATCCCCTGACCTATCCCAGCAACCCATGTCTCTAACCATTGCCCTAAACTACCAGCTTTTTACATAAAGGTGATCTAATGACTATAACTCTAGTTATAACTAGGAATGTGACGACATTGGATAAGTTGATATATGAAATTCATCGATGGCGAAAATTACAACCATTAAAGGATAAATAACATCAAATAAACTTCTCCAAATTTTGGAACATTTGGAGTACCGGGTGACTGAAAAAATGTGTGGTGATCACCAAAAATACAAATTATTGTGACATATGTGTGGATGATAGATTGGATAGTGGTTTAAAATACATGTGTGACATTTTTCATGTGAAAAAACATAGTCCAAGAATGAGTATATCTATCTACAAGAAACCTCATTATATATGTGAATAAGTGAAAGAGATAGTGTACAAAGTAAGTGGGGGAATTCTCTAAGCAAATGGACCATGATAATAGACGGTGTCATAATATGAATAAAAATAAAAAATCCCAAAGAATAAGTCAGATATACAGTTTAACAATCAAATTTAAAAATTAAAATAAATAGATGAAAGACATACAACATAATGATTTCAAAAAAATAAATTTATGGAAAGATGGTATTAAAATATGATAAAATATTCCAATATAGATACTAGACATAGAGAATCACCTCTAAAAGCATCTTGAATCATAACGAGATACGAACCTAACTGCAAAGCAAGCGAACTATCTGGTTATAAATCTGCTCATAAAAAGGAAAACTGTCTAGTTATATATAACTTGATAGTATAATTTCTAGTAAGGGGGATTCCTGTATAAGCAATGTTGACATATGTAGAGGGATATTAAATCTCCACAGAAAATAAAACCAGGATATACCTTCCAAAACAAATCCCACTAGCAGCAAATGGAGCATCAAATCAAACCATGGGAATTACCACAACTCAATGCAGGAGTTCAACTAAGTGTAGGAGTTCAATAAGTTCTTACCTGGGGAGGATATATCAGTTATGAATCCAGCTGACATCTAGTTACAGTACCTGGTCTTCCCATGTGGTCCCCTGTTATGGTACTGGGCAGGCCTGCCCCACTTAGCTTCCAAGATCGGACGAGATCGGGCGCAACAGGGTAATATGACTGTATGGGGAAAGTTAAAGAAACCATTTTAATTCAAAGTCTTGATTGAGACCCCCAGGTTCCAAAGAACCCAACTCAAATATATATTTCATCTCAGTTTTTGCTAAAAGATCACTGAGGTTAAAGATCCTGCCATTTCCCCTAATCTGTTTAATCCCACAGAATGATTTGATACAACAACTTTTGCTGTCATGATGGTCTTTGAAATGCAGTGCGTAATTAATTTCTTTTTTATATTCCTCAAATGTTCACTCCACCGAGTCTTTAAGGGTCTAGAAGTTCTTCCTATATATGTTTTATCACATTGACAGGTGATGGCATATATGCAATTTCTAGAATTACATGTTATAAATTCATCTATTTTCACTGATTTGCCATTCGCATTAGATGTGAATAACGTAATTTTATTTTCTGTTTTGCACATTCTACACATAGGACAAGACCCACATCGAAAAAACCCTTTGGTGTTTATATGGCCTGATTAGATGTATTACTATGTACAAGTGAGTCCTTAAGATTGGGGGCTTTTCTATATGTGAACCTAAGGTGGTCACCCACCCATTTGGTAAGTTCAGGGTCCTCCATTAAAATTGACCAGTGTTTTTGAAAAAAAATTTCAACTTCTTTATGATCTTGATTGTATTGTGTTATAAATGTAATATTCTCAGTTGAATGATTGTTCCTAAATTTGGGAATGAGTAACTTTTCTTTATCTATGTCTTTTACCGTCAAAATGTCTTGATCCAAAGAGTCAGTGGAATAACCTTTGGCGGCAAATTGATTGCGTAATGTATCAGCTGCAATATCGAAATCTTTGGTGTCTGTGCAGTTACGTCTAATTCGAAGGAATTGACCTTTCGGGACATTATTTAGCCATCGATAATGATGGTTACTATTCTTTGGAATAAATGAGTTACAATCTGTAGGTTTAGAAAAGGTCCTTTCCATATAAAAAAGATGTTGTCAATGTATCTATACCAGGAGACCAGGTTCACACCGGCTGTGGGAATAATTTGTTCTTCCCACCAAGCCATAAAAAGATTTGCATAACTTGGTGCGAACCTGGTCCCCATGGCTGTCCCTTTAATTTGTTTATAAAAGTGATCACCGAATTTAAAATAATTGTTAGTTAAAATAAATCTATTACCATCTAAAACAAACGATTGAAGATCTGGAGTTAAAAGGGAACCGCATAAAAAATGTATCACCGCATTAATACCTATTTCATGTGAAATAATAGTGTACAGTGACATGACATCAGCTGTTACTAAAATGTAATCTTTTTCCCATTTTATATTCTTTAACTTACATAAAACGTCATTGGTATCCTTGAGATATGATGGAATCACCCCCATTCATTGCTTGCCTGTAGTAACTTTGTATATGTTGAGATATTTAAAGATTCTCTTAAATAGGACAGTGAAGAACTTGATACAGACAGGTGACCCGTTTGGTAATGCGCTTATCAGGGTCACTGTGATCTTACATTCTTCACCTTGTTTCGTGGTACTGGTCAGTTGTTTGTCTCTGACATGTGCTCACATATGTACAGCTGTGCACCTGCCAGGAGAACTAGCAAACATGTGCTGTTAGAGGTACTTGAGGATGGAGTTGAGAACCCCAGCATTATATTATGTGTGAAAAACTAGGAGCAACATGAAGAATATGTACTGTGGCCCCTCCTGTGCAGGCTATGGATGTACCTCAAATTCTCCCACAGGAGGGCATACTCAGACAGACCAACCAGGGAAAGACGATGCAGCAGAGGGACGTAGCAATGGCCGAGGAATTGACTAAGTTGTGAACTATTATATGAACAGCAATACAACATAGCTGTACAGATTTATTCCAGCCCATGATGGTGAGCACGATGAAGTTGCAGAAGAAGGAGTCCTGTTATGTGCCCTGTGTTGTCCACCTGCTGCAAGTACTGTGCTACATCACTGCACTGGCTAACAGGCCTAAACATCCTCCTCACTACTATCCTCATCACTTTTTTTGATATCGTTATCGCATTAGCTCATCCCCATTAGAATCAGCCATGACACTGTCTGATATCCCTTTGTGACTAGTATGTTCATCAAAAAACGACAAGTAGTTTATTTTAATGAACATCAAGTTCTCAACGTTTTTGGGATTTAGCTTATACTCTTTCAGAGTATACCCTGGAGGGAGAGCAGCTTAAGTAGCGTATTGCTAATTTCTATAAGGGTGTCCACCTTAACTTTTTTCCTCCCAGTATTAAAATGGATATGATGATGTGCAAATTTGGTAATGATCATTCATATAATCATCCACCATTCTATTGCTTACATTATATGTTTGACTCACGCTATTGTTGTTAGTATATGTGGCCGTGTCTTTTAAACCCAACCAGATATCAAAATCTCAGACTGTGGAGCTCTGTGTTGACTTTCCATCACCAGTGCTTGTGTTTGAAAATAACAGTTGTTTCATGGCAGTGGAAGTCCCTGGAGAAGCTGAAGGATTGAAGGTTGTTATGTGCAATGTGATCTGACAAGTTGCTCACAAGTAGCTCTCTTACATCTCCTAAGATCTGTGTCATGACCTGACAAAGCACTTAAACCAAGGAGCAAGCATAATTGCCAAAGTATGGTGATCATTTTCCAAAATCTGGCTAACTCTAGTGTCCTGCCCATGGGCATCGGAACGAGGGGGGGGGGGGTGAGGGAGCACGGCGCCCCCCCCCAAATATCAAGGTCCCCATTGATTTCCTCTGTCCCCAGTCCTGGGAGTCCAGGACCGCTGACAGGGAGAGGCACCGGGGACCTTTGTAAGCGGGACATGTGGCGCAAGGTTGTTCATTCCCCGCTAGGGAGACCGCAGAGAGTGTGACGCTGGTGCGACCTCAGGGTCACGCCAGCATCATGCTGAGAAGAGAGGGAGCGCAACCCAACAGGTGGAAGAAGGTAAATTCATGGAGGGGGTTTATTGGGACTATGGGAGGCTGAGGGGATTATTTTGAGGCTGAGGGGCGACATGAGGAAATTATTTGGAGGCTGAGGGAAGACAGGAGGGCCATTATTTGGAGGCTGAGGGGAGACATGAGGGGGATTATTTGTAGGCTTGGGAGACATGAGGGGTATTTTTGGAAGCTGGGGAGACATGAGGGGGATTATTGGAAGCTGATGAGACATGATGGGGATTATTGGAAGCTAGGGAGACATGATTGGGATTACTGGAAGCTGGTGAAACATGATGGGGATTTTGAGAAGCTGGTGAGACATGATGGGGATTATTGGAAGCTAGGGAGACATGAGGGGATTATTGGAAGCTGGTGAGACATGAGAGGGGTTATTGGAAGCTGGTGAGACATGAGGAGGGTTATTGGAAGCTGGGGAGACATGAGAGGGGTTATTGGAACCTGGGGAGACATGAGAGGGGTTATTGGAAGCTGGTGAGACATCCGGGGATTATTGGAAGCTGGGGAGACATGAGGGGGGTTATTGGAAGCTGATGAGACATGAGGGGGATTAATGGAAACTGAGGAGACATGAGGGGGATTTCTGGAAACTGGGGAGACATGAGGAGGTTATTAGAATCCTGGAGATGACACATAGAGTATGTATTGAAAGGCCAGGGTGATAATTTCTATGGACACTGACAACATGGCTCTTGTGTACCAGCTGTTTTCTTGGGTTGCCATGATTTCTGATGCCATTTGGCCCTTACTTCCTGATATCGATGGGCTTCTGACCGGCAGCTGTGATGTGGACATGCTCGCATGTGGACTTGATTGGCGGCGGCATGGTAAGTGTTAACTTTAAGCCACGGCTTCCTTTGTATTGTGGTTAAAAGAATGTTCAATTCCACACTCAAATGATATTGGTCACAACAGTAACATAGTTGTAGTAGTTATAGATATTAAGATTTGTATCAGAACTTCAAAATATGTGCAAAAACATCCCTAAATGCAGAAGTAATGCAGATAATTAATGTAAAAAAAATAAAAATAAATTATGACTATTTAGTTCCAGCATGGATCAATGTATACTTTGTGTCTGTAAAAGGGTGAGTAGAAGTCAACTCACTTACTTTACCACACACAGGCCAGTTTACACATTAGTGGACCATAAAACGTGCATGTCAGATATGGGGGAGGGGCTGGTGGCACATGATGGGGAATACTGGGGGGGGGCTGGAGACATGATCAAAGTACTGGCTTCAGACGTGATGAGTTGACCACACCCCATTGGCTTGACCACGCCCATAATAGGGTGGCCATGCCCCCTTTGGCGGTGCACCAACAACATTTTACATAACAGGGGGGGGCATCAAGATGCGAGGGGGCGCCAGTGGGAGGGCTAAGCTCTCGCCCCCCCCCCAAAAAAAAAAAAAAAGTTGTGACACCCCTTGTCTTGCCGAAGACAATTCACAACTTGATCGACAAGTCTAACATACTTTCCTGATTCGCTAACCATAATCTCATCCTTCAAAATCTCTAGCTTTGTTTCCATCAGCTTAATTAAAGGAATGTATAAATACAAAACATGGATCGGAGGGATCCACGTTTACGTTCCATGTTTTGTATTTATATAATCTTGGTTTCCTAACAGTGGAGGTTCCACGATTAGGGAAGTCCATATAAAAGGGTTGATCATTATTATTTTGATTAGAGTGTAACCTTTAGGAAAGAGGGGATCGCAGCTGTTTAACATCTAGGGGCACAGATTAGTGGTTCCATTATATAATTAAAGGAATGACCTGACTGATGTTGGCAGAATCAGAACTGATTTCATAGTTTGCAATTTCAAAAGGTTTTAGTATCTTAAATAACACAGAGATTATTCTCCAGTGTGCTGCAATAAGGTAAACCTCTCTTTCTCTCTATATCATGGCTTGAGGTGTACATCTTAATAGCTTGCTGTTGTTCCTCCAGTCGCTGCAGCATATAAAGTGTGGAATTCCACGCAGTTTATACCTTTTGCTTCAGTTGGTGTGATGGCAAATAAAACTTTTAAAGCTCATGCAAAGTTCGTCAGGCGGTATCCGAATGTTGGAAATGGCCAGTAATTTTACATGCCACAGAAAGCATCTCCTGCACAGATCTCTCTTTTTTAAGAAATGCTGCACCACAAAGTTGATTGTGTGCTAAAACATGTTATATGGTCAAATTTGCCAATTCGCAGTGCAGGCAAAATGTTACTTACGCTATCTGAAACCATAAAACCTGTGGACAGTTGTCGTGGTGTCAGCCATATGGCCAACACATCACGTAGTTTATCCAAAATATTGACACCTTGGCATGCTTCTTCATGAAGCCGGTGCTGCAAAAAGTAATCTTTCACTGAATAAGCTGGCAGTGAATGGCTGCTGCTGCTGAAGGTGATTCCCCTAACCAGTGTGATGTCACAGTCTTTTACAGTAATCTTTCATTTGACCAGTACCGTTTGTCCATATATCTGTAGTTATATGAATAGTCAGTACAATGGCATTTTGTAGACAACAAATCACCTTTCTTTTTTTGTCACTGTATAGTTCTGGAATTTCTGTCCTGGAAAAGTAGAATCTTGATGGAATTTGGTACTGTGAACACATGACCTCAACTAATCTTATAAAACCGGGTGTATTAATGCAGATTTAGGACGTAAATCTATTGCGATCATAGCTGTCATAGCTTCAGTTATGCGCTTTGCTACAGGGTAGCAGCTGTCATACTTTGTTGCTCTAGAAAAGGCTTGTTCCACAGACAATTGTTGTTTGAAATGGGTAGACTTCTTGGTCCCCCTCTGTGATGAGGATCAACATTGGCACCAGCAGCAGCACCAGCGGATTCCTCAAGGGAGTCACATCCAGCAAAGCAATGCCGGACTACCCAGAATCCCAAATGAGAATGTTGATGATGAAGGTTTTGCAGGTGAAGATTAGACATATTGGGATCTATCACTGTTACAGGCAGCAGTTGATGGACTGCCTGCTAAAAGTGATTTTGCTGAAGTTTTGGATAAACCAGTGTTGGCTAACCTGTGGCACTCCAGGTGTTATGAAACTACGAGTCCCAGCATGCCTTAACTGCAAAAGCATAGCGGATACCTGACAAAGCTTGCTGGGAATTGTAGATTCACAACATCTGGAGTGCCACAGGTTAGCCAACAATGGGATAAACAGTAAGTAAAGACTCGTTGCAAATGACGTAACAGGGAGGCCTAGATGTTTGATGTCCTTGCCTATTCTGACTTTGGCACTACAAATGGAACAGATGCCTTGACAACTGTTGTCAGGATTTGGATAAAAATATTTCCAGACAGAGGAGGTTCATTTTTTTGTTCTTTGACCAGGCATAACAATGCCCTGCTCGCGGGCAGAAATTGTTGACAGAGAAGTCTGACTTTCTTTGACACAAACAACATCATCCTCCACATTGCTAATCACTTGTTCTACAACACCTTCATCATCATCATGATCATCAGCATTTTCATCAGATACATAACAAGTACCCTCAACTTGTGGCTGACTTTCTATTACCACTGCTGCATCCTCAATATCAATGGCAGAAGCTTCATTATTTTGACTAATGGTGCTCATCATGATATTTGGAGGAAGATCACTAATGTAAGGAGGCTTCTCTAAAATTACCATGACCTCAGAATCATAATTGTTAGAATCACAGACAGATTTTGTGGACCTTTCACTCTCCTCATTTAATTCTAAAACTGTATAACGCAACATTTTTGTGGGGTCTACCTTTTTTCCCCCTTACGGATTTGCCAGATTTACAGGTGACTGATACTCACTGGCTTTCTTTGGAAATGGATTTTGCTATGGAGACTCTAGTGCGTGTAACAGTTGCAACACCAGCTACCATAAATAATGGCCACGGTCTGAGCCTTTCCTTTCCACTATGTATAGTGTATGGTATGTTGGTAATATAATATTTGTCTGCAATCACTTTTCCTATAGGAATTTTTGATGAAGTTTTATAAGGCGGAGATAACAAGTTTGCCCTTTGGAAGTGCCGTCGCTTATGCTTTCCTTTTAAATGTGTAGGACTTTTTGATGAAGTTTTATAGGGTGGAGATAACAGGTTTTCCCTTTGGAAGTGCCGTTGATTATGCTTTCCTTTTAAACGTGAACTATTTTTACTGGTAAAATAATTTGCTGAAGTACTAGGAAGACTGACAGTCCCAGAAATAGAATAATAAAATATTTAGCAATGTAGAAAAATTTAATTTTTGTTAACTGCAGATAAAAGGATGTTGCAGTTAACTGGTTTGTTTGAAAATGTCTGCAGCTTACAGCGTGCCTAATAGAGAGTGATTTAATGACTGCAATCACTGATTTGAATCAATAGAGAAACTGAATTTTTTAAAGACAGCAAGGTGCTCAAGTACGCTGCAGAACGTATGTGTTACAAGTTACAACAAAAGGAGCTTGCTGCGTGGCTAATAGAGAGAGTGATTTAATGATCGCAATCACTGATTTCAATCTACAGGAATTTTATAAATACACCCAGGTACCCAAGTATGTTGCCGAATGTGTGCATTAAAAGAGGAGCTTGCAGCGTGCCTAATAGAAAGAGATTTAATGAACTCAAACAATAATTTGAATTAATATCAAATTGCACTTTTTAAAATAATGTGGAAAAGGATTACCAAAATTAGATTGTGCCAAATTCAGATATAAATTGAATAAATTGATGATTATTAGTGTACTATAAATTTGGTTTGAAAATGTAATATTAGATTCTATTGTTAGCAAAACTGTACACTACAGAATTGTAAGATTCATAGAATGTGTAATATAAAAGGGTTAAACTACGAGTAAAATTTCTGCTGCTTAAAAAAACCAGAGCAGAAATTTAATTTTTTATTTTTATATGTGTCCACTGTCCACTACTTGGACAGTTGCTATGCTGCTTGATAGCCTAGAAAACACACAGAATAAATATATGTAATGGCTTTTGAAAAATTAGTAGTTACTGTGTGCCCTGTATTACACTCAATGGGGCAGATCCTGAACAACGCTTTTCCGCGAATTTACGTGTGGCGGACACGTAAATTCGCAGATTTGTACGCACTGCGCATGCGCACCGCAGAAAATACGCACATTCGCGTAGCGTATTTTCAAACGTAAGGATAATTCACGTATTGCGAACGTAAGTAATTACGTGGTGCCAAATTTACGTTAGCGACGAATACGTGCGTTTTACGTGAAGTAGGCGGGGGGGTATTTAAAGTGTACAGTATGGGCGTGCTAAGCTGCGTACGTTCGCGTAGTCTGTACGCACGTTAGCGGACGTATGCTGTTACGTTTGGAAAAGTTAAGGTAGGGTTTGGGTAGCGTATCTTCACAAAATACGGCCGTGCAGGGGGTGTGTTAAGGGTAGCGTAGCGAATTTACGTACGCGAACAAACGTACGGCAAACGTTGTTCAGGATCTACCCCAATGTGTGTGTACACTGCACCAAGTCTTCAGAACAAGACACCTTTCTTATTAAAGGTACAAAAGATAGCCCTAATAAGGGCTTTTTATTTTTTTTACAGCAAAGAACTATACACTACCACACTGGTGGATAGGTACTATATTATAATAAATAGATCACTCTGTGACGCTGGTAGAGCTACAGCACATAACGTTATTAGACTTCCACCACCAATCTCCTATCTAAAATGGCTACAAAATCACAAGGGAGTGCCTTATAAACCCTCAAAAACACGCAAGAAATGTGTTCCTTAACAGCGCAATCCAAAGCAGCTGAAAAATAATGTGAGATTTCAAACAAAAAAATCAAAACCACAAGATTCGACATTTCTGATAAAATGGCGTTTTGCTTCGATTTTGATTCCGAATTTGGCGGGAAGACCCGAGCCATTGCTCATTCCGACTCATGGAGTCCAAACCGCTCATCTCTAATAGGAACAGCAGTTTAATGGTTCATTTGACCTAATTCTTGTATTTCCCCATACACCAACATACTCTAGAAACCATTGTAGATGAGATATTTCAAAACAGTCACTGTCTGCCAGGCCTTGCTTGGACTTATTTCATTGCATATACTGAATCTGGGCTACAAGACACAGCACTAATGCTTTTAAACTTTGATATTGATGATGGCTTTTAAGTTTTATTTTAACTTGGTCTTTTTACAGTTCAGATTAGTCAGCTGACTCCTATATATTTATCTCAAAATGTGTGATGTTTCTATATTTGTATGGATAGCTGGACAATCTATACAATTTTCCACTGTTCACCAATTTATATAAATACCCTGAATATATATAATTATCCAAAATCCAAGCCCCTCACATTCCTTGGGGTGGAATAATAATTCCAGACCTCTGTAAAGCCAGTCTGTTGAGTAATGACCCCAAATATTCTTGCTGCTCATAGCAACATGTGGAAACCGGAATATGGACAATAATAATATAATAATATATGTCATATATATGTTTTACCAATCTGTTTCTATGTTATCTGAATCTTAGACAAAAGGCAGAGTTAACTATTGATATGGTAATTAGCAGGGACTTCCTTTGATCAGGAGAAGCCTTTCTTCCCCCAAATACTGGCCCAATCAGAGATGTTAGATTATCCAATCATAGATCAGGAAAGTTGTAATGGAAAGAGAGATAACTTTTGTGTCTCAGAGTGGAATGAGAGTGCCACCAGAGCTGAGTGGAAACAGATGAAAGAGCCAAGATGTCTTACCTAATTTATATGGGTTGGTGAGTATAGGATTATATACAGCATATCAGGGTATCCTATTTCTATTATCTTCTATAACTTCATTCTAACTTAATCTAACATCTAACATAATGTGCTCTAGTGACCTAATGTTAACTCTGTATTTCAAACTTATCCTACTTTAAAACACCCTTAAATTGATTATATCTGTCTGCTAGATAATGTGAAATGCCATGTGCTTGTAAGCCATCTTGGGTAACATGTTAGCAGCCATATTGGAAAGGACCTTTGTCTGAAAGAACTAATGTAATGTCTGTTACCTGTGTATTCCTGTAAATGTATAATAAATGATTGTTAAACTTTGTTAAACCTTATTAGACAATTCAAAGCATGTCATTTAAAAAATATTAATTATTCACAAACAGAACATGTAATATAACTTATTCTATGTATAACTTATTCTATGAATATAACTTATTTTATGTCATTCCTATTTTATGTTTATAAGAATTTTTTTAAACCATATTATAGCTCACAGCATTTAGAATCCTAACAAACTGGAGCAAAATTAGCCCCGGTCCAGTTCTCCATCCAGTTCCACCCACTAATGGGCATATTTCATAAAAGCTATGCTCATCTCCCATAAACCCCATTCCTTTGTGGGCTGCAAATTGGGACAGTCTCAACCAAATCAGGAGGTATACTACATTGAATGTAAGTTTGTCATTATTTTTATAGTTTAAGCAGTGTGAATATTCATAATAATAATAATAAAAAAAAAACTATTAACAATTTCTTGTCTATGTTCTAATGATCTCATTTGCCAAAATTTGGTTATTTAAACCACATAAAGTAAGATCAGATGATTATTGATAGCTCACATGTATGGGAAATAGAATGAATGAACTTAAGCTTCCTTGTATAGATTTTATACTATCTGAATATATCATTGGTGGGGGCAGAATCAGTTGACAAACTGAAAGATCTGGTTATTTATGAGGAGTTCCTAACTCTGTGCCCAGCGGATGTGAAAGAATGTGTCCTGGATGGGGAACCAAAATCATCCCAGGAAGCAGCTACCTTGGCTGACAAGTACACAGTTACCTGTACATTACCACTGAGGAAAACCGCTATGTCCAGATCATCTACCTGGAAAGAGGGAGGCCTGAAAGAGCCCCTACTTTTACCTCTGCACCCATACCTGTGGTTTCTTCTCAATCTTTTATGAGGGCCAGGCCAAAACCTGGATTTGAGGATAACTGTAGCTGTTTTATTTGCAACCAGATAGGGCACATCAGTGTGGCCTGTCCTGAAAGGAAGAAATCTACACCATCTACAAGGGTTTTGCAGCCTAACAAAGCGATACCATTGGTAATGTGAGTTGCCAGAACCCAGATGGACAACCTGCAAACAGTCACAGTTGGTGACAAGGGGCCTGATCCAGACCTATGGGCGCCTTACGGCCGCCCGAGGTCTGTGCAGCCGTCATCGTAGCGGGGACTCCCCGCTGGCGGGCGGAAATCTGGACACTTACGTGTCAAGATACCTACCCTAACTATTACGATCAGCTCTGCGGCCTTATGGCCCCGGTGCCGATGGCAAGAGTGTACATGGACTGGGGTTTGCCCTTAAGGAAATTCAGAGGGTAACATGTCTGTTAATGTGTTATGTGATAACCTGAATTGAGTACCTGTACAATCTGTGCCAAGTTCTAAGGTTGACAAACTAATTGTGATAAAATGCCAAGGGCTTGGAGCAATTGTACTACTTATACTAATGTGTCATATACAGATGATCTGTGAGAAGGGCATGTACAGTCTGTATCAAATGGTCAAGATGTTGATTCTAGGGGGGAGATGTTAATGTTGGTGAATGTGTTCCTGAGCTATGTATTCTAGGAGGTGACAAGCAAAATGTGGGTTCTATTGTCCCTGACACTAAATTAGGCCAATCGCCCCCCACTTCATCTGATAAAGGTGGAATAAGTCGGGAACAAGAGAGGGGAAATTTTGGTGTAGTTGTGTTTGAGAATGATGGGCCGTATGCGGAGCTCCAGCCGCAAAAGTTTTCAAAACGTTACTTCTTGCAACGTAGAATGCGTATACACGGTCTTAAAGACTGCGTATATGCAATCTATGTTGCAAGAAGGGGCATGCTGCGCTGTAACTACGTTGTAGTTACGGAAGGTAGGCGGGAGGAGGGAGGGAATTTAGGAAGGGAGGGCAGGGTTTCACTGATTACGCTCCTGTCTGAGCGTAATTACACTCGATTACACTGGCTGAAGTTAGGGTAGCCTACAGCTGGCGTAACTGAGTGTAACTCAGACAGGGGGAGTGTCAGGTGGAGTGCACCAGAGCTACGCTGGCTGTACTTATGGACAGTGGCCCAGCGTAGCTCTGGATCTGGCCCAATGTGGTTTGAGGACCGGAAGAATTGCTGTAGATAGAGGGAGAAAGTCCACAGGACATAAATGCCTTTATAGTCTTTGTTTCAACGGTAGGGTCCCCCAAGAGAATTTTTAGTGGTCAGGATACCCAGTTTGTGTCCATGTTACAGAGTCTATTTATCAAGGCTGTGATACCATATGGGATACATGTGTTAGACACTGTATTCTCTAGTGGATATGGGGCAGAGCAGGCTGATGTCTGTCCTCACAAAACAAAAGCAGGGGCCTGACTGCAATACTAGTACATGGAAAGCAGACCCCTTATTTAAATTAGTAGTTGCACCGGTCCAGCTGGATTCTGGAACCTTTCAAGGTTATTCTAAGTCTTTGGCCCAAGATCCAGTGTGGCAGGCCTATAATGGAAAAGAAAATGCATGGTTTTAACAGGTGTCTTCAACTGTGGACTGAGAGATGTGCTCAGTCAGGTAAATGACAAGAGGGAAGAATGCCCCGTTATACACCTAAGTATAGAATTGCTTCCCAAAGAAGTGGCCTATGCCAGGGCTCAGAATTTGCATTAGGCCATTGTCTGGGTACTGGTAAGCTTCTCAGGTGGAGTTTGGCCCTCCAACAGTATACTTTCATGGTACAGCACAAAAGGTACAGCACAGGGTTCTGATCACACTAATGTAAATTGTTTATCCAGAAGAGGCTATGTAGATTAGTATGGTGAGCAGGATGAACAGTCATGCAGGTGACTTGTTCTCCTGTCCCCATCTTAGGGGGAAAAGATGTTATTATATAAGTGATTATCTTGTATATAAACCAGTTTGTAAGACATATGAATTGGCCCTTTGACCCTGACTGGCATCTTCTTTTATTGCTCTGGCCTTAGTTCTGTTGTGTGTTTTATGGCCAGGTCTGAAGCTATTTGTGCATGAAGTCATATACACTGGCAGAGGAAAGTATCTAGCATAAATGGCCATCAAAATATTGGGGAGGTCATAAAAGCCAGAGCCTGACCATAGCAGACTTATTACTTTACCAAAAGTTTGGGGCTGTTGGAGTGAGGCATTTTATGGCTTTAAAGGTGAAGCCCAGATAGAAAATTTTGGTTCACTTCATGGGATCTTTTAAGGTCTGTCCCGACCCAAAAGATTTCTTTGTGTAAGTGCTTCATGTATTTTTACCTTTTTATTTTATAAGGAACGGTTTTGTTGCACTGTATGTCAAATTTGTTATTCTTGTTGTAAATAAGCATTGTGATTCTTATCATATTATATATCAATTAATAAGTTCATGTCTCTGTGTTCTTATGGATTCATGTGTCAGACCATATTGATTATTAAACGCTACATAGTGGTAACAGAAGAGATTATTCTGAGTTCATGATAATTCTGATAAAGTATAATTGTGTTGGATTTGTACAGAGAACCTAAGGCCTCCTGTGAATAGTCTTGGTGGTGGCAGCACTTAGTAATAAGTCATATTTGGGGTGGACAAGGGACATTAGACCAAGCGGCTGTTTTGATTAACACATTGTGTCCCAGATAAGTCACGTAAGCCTCAGGTGAGGCCAGGGTCGTGACAAATATGTGAGGTAAACAGTGAGAGGTGTGGGCACAGACAGCCACTAGAGGTAGCATTATCATGAAGAGCATTATAATGTGGTATTTACATGGGGTCAGTGCAATGTGCTCCACAAAGGGGATGAAGGGCAGGCCAGCGCCAGACTGGTGAGGCAGCACAGCAATTGAAGATATCAATATTTATTTATTATTTATTTATTAACAGGATTTTACGTAGAGCCAGCAGATTACATAGCACTTTACAATTTTAACAATCATTATAACAAGTCTGGGTGGTAACAGACAGACTGGGTAAGTAAGAGGGCCCTGCCCACAAGCTTACACTCTATAGGATATTAAAGATTGATACATAAGGACAAGTGCTATATATCACATAATGAACCAGCCAGCATTTAAAGTGAAAGTGCTCAGGGCTCTGTATGATCCAGTCACACAGAATTGTTAGTAGCAGGACTGAGGGTAATTGTAGTGTGTAAAGTAAAGTTTTCAAGTTGTGTAAATTATTTAAGAGAATAGTAAACTGGATAGCAAAGTAGTTGTAAATGGGTTTGACAACTAATAAGCAGTAGCTTGTGCAAGTTGATAAGCTAGTCTGAAATGATGAGTTTTAAGGGAGCATTGGGAGGACATGTATGTGGGTGCAGTGTTATTGATGGCTTTGTAGGTTAGCAAAAGGATTTTGTATTTGCTTCTGTAGTATACAATGTAGAAATTGACAGAGTGGAACAGCTCTAGAAAAGAGCTTTTTGCAAGAAAAATCAGTCTAGCTGCTGCATGCAATATGGATTGTAGGAGGGTAGTTTTATAATGTGAATCTCGATAACACTTCAAATGGATTTTACTGGAGCTCAAAAGCTCATCAGGACTCGCAGGGAAGGTAAGTTTTTATAAATATTGAATTTGCAGGAGCCATGACTGTAGCAAGTAGCCACAAGCCTAAGCAGTATTGAAAAAACAATGATCTTTATAAATCGGGCCCACAATGTGGAGATGCAGAGTGACAGTGGACTGTATTCACACTTAAGAAAGTGCAGCTTTTTCCGTACATATTTTTAGGATCAGTTAAACTGCGCATGTGTAGTAACTTTTTTTAATTCAAGCTACGTAGGATTTCAGCATGGAAATCTATAAGGCACGGACTTCAAATCCTTGCTTAGTGTGATACATACAAAGGGGCATGCCAGTCCTTTGTAAGTAGGAAGATAAGAAAAATGGGTGGGGGGAGGCATTTAAATGGCCTATTAAAGGCGCGGTTAGGAATGTACGCATGTATTTAAGCAATTTAAGCTAAAATATATGCACAGAGCGTTATGGTCACCCTATGGTGACGGAAGGCAGCTAAAATCCATAAGTACGAGGGGGAGTGTCATGGGAGTTGCATTGCCACTTCATTTGAATGTGTTCAATCGCTTTGAAAAAGTCCAGAGGCACTGGACAAAACGCGTAAGCGAGTTTTAAAGATTGGAGACTCACTGTGGACTACTTTTTATACAGAAATCATCCGACTCTGTTCCAAAATTACTATCTTTAAGGAGCTGAGTGGATGTAACCTACACCCAGGGTTGGCCACCCGTGGGGGGACTGTTGCTGCATCCAAACCTCCTGTGCAAAAGATCTAAATTGATCACAAGTATCAGCGGTACGTGCCCTAAACAAAGCATCAAGGGAGACATTCTGAAGCCGTAACACAGAGCACTCCTGGAAGCGGGTATCGGATTAATACACATCGCTGCAATTTGCAGGTACCGACACCAACGTGGACACCAGGAGACTATTGTATCCAGAGCCTCACTACCGTGCATTCCTGGAAGTAAGTATCGGTGGAACTTACACTCCCGCACACACTGAAGCGGACACCAGGTGAATGTGAGTAATTACATCTGAGAGCAAGCAATAACCCTGGAGTAGCCCCTAACAACAGGAAGTTGCAATCCACGGGGAATTCATTACTCATATGGACATGATATCATTCACCGCATAGGAACATTTACCATTTCAATTTATTACTAAGGAAACCCAGCAGGGTTCTAATGAAACAAATTTGAAGTGTATATTGACAGTCTTGTGATATATAAGAATTAAGTGGTTCATATATGAGAATGAGTCTATTTTATTATTAACCAAACTGTTTTACATGTCAGCAATAAAATGTGTATGTTATCGAATATCATTTGCCAGTATCTGAATTTTCATTAACGCCACTATTATACATTTATTATAATAATCAGTACATATCTGAGTCCTAAGCGCTGTCTTAATTCCTTTTGTAGTTTCCCGAGGAGGCCATTGTTCTCCTATGGTAAGGGAGCTGTGCACAATCTCCCCAGATGGCAGCTAACTCATACATTTTTTAAATCAATTTTTTATTCATATACATCAGTCATCTTGCAAACAATATATACACCTATTAAATTTTTGTAGCGCCCATAATTTAATTTATATATTTTTTACTGTTGTGCCCTCTCTGTTTCTGTCATCTGCACTGTTATCTGTGTGTAGTTTGCGGCATGAGTAGCTTGCTGCTCATACTGGCAGCTTTGGTCCCGAACTGGTACAGCTCATTCCCCTCTGCTGAGTGGTGGTGTGTGTTAACCATCTCACACTATTCGTAGCTGCCGAGCATGCAATTCCATCTGCTCCTATCCTGTGTGTGTGTGCACGTTGTGTTAACCATCTCACAGCGTGTTGAAGTTCAGTTGCCAAGCTCCATCTGTTGTAGTGTACACTCAGTGTTACCATCTCTCCTTGTGTCTCTACCCCATGAGTCTATCTCCGGTATCTATTACTACCACTCTACCTATCAGTGTGTGTTCTGTAAGTGATGCACTGTTAGCGAGGCTCTGTATTTAATCTCCAGCTTGCCCCTCTTCTTCTCCCTCCTGGGACCTGTTGTCCTTCTGTGTGTGTCATCTGCCAGTTGGTCAGGTTCCCTTTGGAGATCCTTGTCTGTTATCTGTTCCACATCTGTGGTTACCTGCATACCTCTGGTTGCTATTCCTATTCATTTGACCTATTTATAGTGTGTGGGTTCCAGCCAGCATTCTTGTGTGCAAGGGTTCCAGCCTGAATCTCAGTGTGCTTAGGTTCCTTGCTGCCTCTTGTGAGCAAGAGTTCTTGCTCTCTGTGTTGTGTATAAGGGTTCCAGATTGTGTATCGGTTACAGTTCATGGACATACGCTATAGGTTTTCCTTGGAGGCTATCTGGTTTAATTTTGTCACCAATAAGCGTGCTTCCTAAAAAAAAGTCCCTGGGAAATACTGCCTAATTCAACATATGTCCTTTCGTCCTGGATTATCTGTTAATGATGCTATCGCTGAGTCTGCAGCATGCGTGGTGTACCAATCATATGAATCAGCGGTTTTAATGGTTCACAGCTTTGGCAATGATGCCCTTATGGCCAAGGTTGATATAGAGTTCATTTTTTGGCACTTCCCACTTCATCCATTTTCTTTTAAATACATTTGCTTTTAAATGGTTGGGAAATTTGACATAGAGTGTTGCCTGCCCATGGGCATATGCAATTTCTTGTGCATACTTTCAAAGCTTTTAGCACTTTTTCTTCACTGGTGCACTGTTGCTGGCATGGGTCACTCGGGGTTAGCTCATTAGCTAGATGATTTTTTGGTGGCTGGCCCAGCTGGGACCTCCACCTGTGAGGATATACTGTTTTCACTTACAGCACTTTTTCTGTACCCATCGCACATTACAAGACAGAAGACCCCTCAACTAGGTTAACTTATCTGGGTATTGAAATTGATACTTCTGCGGGTCTTTGTCGTTTACCAGCAGACAAAGTGGCACAGTTACCTTCTCGCAGAAAGACTGCGATACCGGCAACGCGCATTTCTCTATGCCACCTGCAATCTCTAATAGGCTCCCTATGATTTGCCTGCAGGGTTATACTGGTAGATCAAATATTTTGTCAGTGTTTAGAATGCGCTATGGTGGGTGCACGGAACTCGTGAGAATGGATCCGATTGTCCAATGACCTTAAGGTGGATCTAGGCCTGGCCAACTGCAAGGCAGGCTGCAAGGTGGACGCTTAACCTTGTCCTCTTTGAAGTGTTCCCCATAGTAGTTTCTGTTGACCTGTGGTCTGAACACTTGCAGAACAGGTAAATGGTTTTACTTTGCGATAACCTTGATGTCGTTCATGCCATTAACCTTCAAAGTGCTTCTTCACAACCGGTAGTCCAGCTTTTGCATCATGATTCGTAGATGCCTACATTTTAACATTCAGTTCCAAGCTGAACGTGTATATGGTTTGGATAACGGGATTGCAGATGCACTTTCACGATTCAATTGTCAATGATTTCGGCAGCTGGCACCAGATGCTAGTCTTACTGCAACTCCCTAGAAGGGGAAAAACTGTTCCAGTACAGATCAAAAACCAAACCAGCTTTTAAAAAAATCTGTATATCTAAATAACGTGATCTTTTATATTATATCAAGATTTAGAACAGATAACTGAAAAGAAAATAAATAAAAAAAATAAAAAGTTTACCTGATAAAGTTGCCCTAACATTTGAACAAAATACACATTTATTAAAACACAATTCCTGAAATCAAATACAAAATAGTATGGGCCCATAAACACTAATGAAATAGTTTAAAAGGTGTAAATATCAATGTTACAGATTCTATAAACATATGTGATTCACACCAGTAAAATATATTTAACTTTCTGTATGCACATTAGATTAAGTCCATCATTTTCATATATAACTTGTATCACAATAAGTCTGGATTGAGTAACAATGTATGAAACTGTCACAGCTGAAGTGCAACAGATTACTGTCAGAGTATACCAGTACTGAGACCAAGCAAATTAAATGAAGCAAATGAATGAATGTAAATTATGGTTTCATTTGGAACAGTAAAATTAATGCAGTGCTAACTGGCCAATCATAGAGAGTGCAGGCATAATGGTGTGTAAGCAGATTGGGGTATAGATAGACATCGCTTCCTCTGAGTTTCACAGCCATCAATCCTATCATATTAAATTTAAAGTTGAAGCTGTGGTGCATGCGCTGTGTTCCCGGCTATTAACGGAGCCTCAGGTTTCAGCCTGTGATCCAGGGGACTAGACACTAACCTCTTTCTATTCATTCTGTATAGCACTGTCCCAGAATTTTTGCATCCAGTGAGCAGCTTGCGCCGTTTGCTGCAATGTCTTGTTTGCATGAAGCGGCATGTGCACCCGCTCGCTCACTTATATTAGATTGTGGCAGTTCTCTAACAGATGATTCTAAGTGCAGATAAAATCAAAATCAAGTAACTTAAAACTTAACATTTCAAATTAAAATTAGTGAGAAATTAATTACATTTGTTTTGATAAGAGGTTAGAAGGTAACTCTGACTCTAGATATTTTCTTGACTAAGCCTAAAAGTTCAGAAAACTGTATACCAATAGTTGTATGTAGTCCTCACATTTGCTCAAATACATAAACATAAAATACCAAATCGGGAATAAACAATAACAAGAAGCGTAAGTGTGCCAATAGAGATAAGTATAATGGGCCAGATCCAGAGTTAAGTACGAGAGCGTATTTACCCATGCTGCATGCGTAATGTAGACTTTTTATTTATACTGCACATGCGCATGGCATTGTAACTCTGATCGTATGTACCTTGGTCGTTATTATGTATGAAGGGGCGGGTCATCCCTACAACAGCTGGAAATACGCATTGTATGCGGAGGGAGGCATTTCAATTGTACAGTATGGGCTGGGTTAGGCAGTTACGCGTGACAATACAATACGTATGACCGTAGTTACACAAGGAAAAGTTAAGGTAGAGTTTGGAACTCTAAATCATGTAAATTACATGTGTCCAAGGGGAATGCCCGGGGGAGGGCATAATACTTACAAATGCGTAAATACTCAAATACGTACATTCGTACAATAATACTAACAGAAAATAAAATAAAGATAAATAAAAATATGTAATGATAATAAAAAATGATAAACATAAATAGGAAAAAATATATATAATAAGAATATAACTCTAGATATAAACATAGCTAGTATGTAGAAAAGCAGATAACAAAATAATAAATGAATAAACAAACAAACACCTGAATAAGTAAATAACTATATCCCCCACATGGGCATATTCATAGTCCCAGGGAGTTTTACCGATACACAATTTCTTTGTTTTTAATCGTAAAACCCATGTTAATGAGCAAGTTAAATAAATACAAATATTAATGTAAATAGGTATAGGCATATTATTTTGTTTATAAGAATATCACAAAACATGAGTGGGCCAATACCCAAACCATAGAGATGGATGTCCCAACCAAAGTTCAAATATTTTTTGTTTATATCTTATGTATTTTTTGTTGTCTTGAATAACAAAATTACCCCCTCACATTATTCAGAAAACAGTTTCCTTAAACTCAAATAACTAGGAAAGTGTAAGGAATGAATAATACATTATTTAACCTTTTAATTATAGGTAATAGTTCAGCAGTGTCTACTTGATTTGATGGAACCTCATTGGGGGCAGCAAGGCATGGGGGATGTCGCCACAAGGCAACCAGACACATGTATCGGCGATCCCAATAGGTTCTATAATTTAGTTTGTATTGGATTTTTTGGACTAGAGTTTTCAAAGTTTTTCACAAAAATAAAATAGAATAAAATTATGCATGATTCCATAAAATCCATATATATATATATATCAGAAACCATCTGGTTGGCACAGGGCTGATTTTCTAGTCTTTTCTAGTCTTCTATCCAGCAATGTCCTTTTCATCCCAGACGCGGTTCTCTGCAATATTCACAGGGACAAGACAGACCGGTCCAGCAGGGAGTTAGGTGTTAGGTCCTGATTGAGGTGTTTAGATCCTGACATTTAAGTTTTCTATAATGTTACTGGCTAAAATATGAATAATCATTAATTTTCCAAATACTTAAGCCATATAATTGCAAATAGTGATGAGTATAATAAATAAACTAATGCCAAAGTTCTTTTTCTTCTACATCTAATTTTCCATCCTTTGTAAGCAAGTTTCTGGTGCTAATAAGTCAGCAGATTCCTGTTATATGATCACTTTCTTCTGTACTGCAATTCAAACTTCAAATACGTTAAGGTTTGCATTTATCTTGAAAAACTATATTCAACATAGCTTCTGCTGACACAATGTACAATGAGAACCATCAGATCCTTTTATCTTTATTGCTAAAGACCATCTGAAAACCCTTTTATGTAATTGTTCACAGTAAATATTTATTGCAAGACTCACATAAAAATCACAAAGTGGATAAGTATAATAAAATATGTAGACAGAAATAAAGGAGAAAATGAGTCAGTTAAACACATGAATAATGGATAAACAATAGCAATATTTAGAAGTATTTTCATTATTGGCTACATTTATGGATCCCAACCTTTGTTGAAAAGTCTTACTAGGTATATTATTAATAATGATTGGGATATAGGAATGTGATATGTTAAATGCCAGGTTAGGAAAAAAGTATTTCTATGTGCAATAAAGTTAGAAAAATGGAGCTTTTATATTTAAGCAGCTGTGCTTTTTAGTAATATGGGCAGAGAGATTAAACTGAAAACGGCCTGGTACCCCACTCACGCACCTCGCAGCCAGGCACACCTTAATGAAATGAAAAAAACGGACACCATAGCTGGATTTAAAAGGGAACATGGAATTAATTTATAATATTGGGCCATATTGAACTTTAATTTGGAGAGCTAGTGATGACCATAAAAACCGGTCATCTTCATGAACTAAGTGGCCCAATAGCAGATGGGGGGGATACAGGCCAGCACCTTAAACCTTGAGGTCTTTCATCTGACCTCGGCGCCCCCACGGTCCGGTCCTCCAGCATGACACTCGACCCTTAAATAAAATCCACCCCAGCACCTGGATGGTGGCAACCTTCAGGACAAAACCGCTAAGGTGTAGTATCCTCGCAACATGGGTTGTGCAGCTATTAGACCGGACACCCCCAGACCCCAAACAATTCCCCCTGCACCAAACCCCCATATTGCTGATCACCCCCAACTGCTACCGCCACAGCGACGGTACTTTTGAGTGCCAAGCCCCGCCACCTAGAGACGGTCTAAGCCCTTAAACAGATCCTCCACAAAAATAGAGTTCCCTTTCTTGGATAAATGCACTCCATCAGCCCTATATATTCTGGGGGTGTCATGCTTCAAATTTGGATGCAGTATATCTAACCCCCCCCAATGGAACGCACAAGCTTCAAAATGGAGGAGTTTAATTTCTTCCTTTTCTTATCCACCTTTAGAATTTCATGCGCGCCCTCCAGCGCAGACGCGGCATCATGCAGGACCAAAGAGCTGCGGGAAGTTAACGTGCAACTTGCCCACGTCCTTTTTTATGGCAAGCTCCAGATCCCAAATGGACCTGCTAGTCAGGTCATTTCCCCCAAGATTGATAACAATAGCCTGGGGGGGTCCCGAAAACAGTAAGGGCACGGTTCACCAAATGTAAGAGAAGCTCCCACTGAAGGCCTCGGAAACATAGCCAATCAATATCCCATCCGGATGGTGCAGACGGAGTGCATCCAGCCAATACATCCCTCCCAGCCTAATACACAAAGGAGTGTCCTAGAATCCAGGCTCTTCTCCGCCCCAAACGACCTGTAAAATAAAATAACCCCCATCGAGTGAAAGTGAACCTGAATCACTATTATCTAATATGAACCTCCTATACACAATAATTAACTTAACCTTTTATATGCTTTAAATACTAAATTTAAACCCTTTTTTTTTATATTTGGTTATAATATTTATTTATTTATTTATCCTTACCTAACCATGGTTACCACTAACCCCACCCTATTTATTGAATATCGTCCCATACATTACTAATGCTACAAGAATAACCATTTATTTATTTATTTTATACTTATTCATAAGCTTATAAGACACACAAATAAACCATCAGGACTAAATTGTACCTACGCCTATAGGGGGAACACAAGGGAGGTGAAAAGGAAGGAAAAGCCAGCATCTGCTGCGCCCAACGAGGGTAAACAACTCCTTAGAAACCTCCAGGACGCTACACACTAATCAAGCGTCTTGGATGGGAGGATGAAAAAGAGAAAATCCCCTCATGCTCCCCAAAGGCGAGCAGCTAATCCTAGGCGCACCAGAGCTCGGCTGCCTCCCCGGAACAAACACTTACTTAACAAATACTAATCAACTTTAACGCGCACATATTTTTTATATGCAGCGGACTTCCACCGTCCCAGTGCCTTAATTGCCTCCGGAGGGCGCCCCTTAAGGGCGGCAGAAGTGGCTGCCCCTATGCGGAATGAGTGGGTCCCATACAGTGCAGGATCTAAACCAAGGGCCTTAATGCAGCGTTTCATTACAAAAACAAACTGGTACTTAGTCAGGTGGGGCCGTATTCGGAGTTTACCAATATGAACTACTGCGCATGCGCAGTAATTTTGTTACGACATCTACGTTACTTTTTGCAACGTAGATTGCGTATATGCGGCCTTAAAGACCGCTTTAAAGTTGCTGCATCAATGGGTCTCCTGCTATCTTCTTTTGTAAAATCGCTACCCCCAGAAACCACTGTAAAATAAGCAACACCCACTAAGAAAGACCCTATACTGGCCCTGGACCTTCCCGCCTGAAACTCCTGCCAAAGCCATGACAATAAAATGTCCACATTGGGCTTACCTTCATTCTCCTTCCGCCCCATGTAGTTGACCCACTCGGACCACGCTCGCCTATAGACCCTCAGTGTCGCCGGGGCCAAGAAAGAGTTGGCGAGGGCCTCTAAACCGGATTCACAAGCTGACAAAGATGTAAAGGGCATGACAGTCCTATGATCCCGGCCTGAGGAACAAGTGACCTAAACCTATCCCACTCAAAATGACATAGCGCATCTGCAATTTTGTTATCAATGCCCAGCACGTGCTTAGCTCTAAAATTAATATTAAACCTTAAACACTTCAAAACAAAAAATCTAAGCAACCTAATAGCAGGAGGAGATGAGGCCCGCTGCTGAACTACTCCCATGTTATCACACCAAAACAGGATGCTTCTATCCTTCAACTCCGCTGCCCACAACTAAACGGCTACAATAATGGGAAATAACTCCAAGGCCACCAAATTCGCAACGAGCCCCGACTGGATCCAGCTCACAGGCCAAGGTGCAGCCTTGGCCCTGAAAGTAAGCCCTAAAACCGATTGACCCAGCTTTATTGGTGTATAACTGAACCTCCAAATTAGATGCCGCAGGCGTCTGCCAAATACACAACCCGTTGAGTTCTGACAAAAAGGTAATCCAAACTGCCATGTCCTCCCGAATTTCCCGGGACACCGTTACAAAATGGTGGTATAGCCTAACCCCCACAGTAGCTTGCTCTAAGTGCGTGCAGAACACCTTCCCCATGGGAATCACTCTGCAGGTGAAGTTCAAAAGCCCCAGTAGGGACTGAACTTTTTTAAGGATCGCCTTTCTACACCCTTGTAAATCCACCAACGCCTCGCGCAAGCGATGAACCTTATCTGCTGGGAGTCTACATACCCCATGAACTGTATCAATTTCTATCCCGAGATATGATAGGCACGTGGTTGGACCCTCCGTTTTGTCAGCCGGCACGGGTACCCTAAAATGGTGAAATAGAGATTTCGCTGAGAAGAGGACCCTAGAGCATACCTCCGATGCAGCCAGGCCAATAAAGAGAAAATCGTCCAGATATTGCGCCATCGACTGATGCTTCGCCACTACCTGGACACACCAGTGTAAGAAGGTGCTGAATTTTTTCGAACAAGGAACAGGAGATGGCACAGCCCATGGGCAGGCAACAATCCACGAAAAAACCCTGCTGCATTCTGAATCCCATAAAACGGAAGGACTCAGGATGCATCAGTAGAAGGCGAAAAGCTGATTCAATATCCAACTTCGCCATAAGGGCCTCCATGCCACAGGATCGCACCATTTTAAGCGCCTCCCTGAACGACTGATAGACCACTCTGCACTGACCTGGATTGATGGCATCATTAACTAAGCCACCCTCGGGGTAGGACAGGTGCTTAATCAGTCGAAACTTTCCTGGTATTTTCTTGGGGACTACCCCAACCGGTGACACCATCAAGTCCTTTAAGGGACGAGATAGAAAAGGGCCAGCTATTCTCCCTTTGCCGACCTCCTCCATAACCTTACTCATCAAAATATCCTGATATTGCACTGAGGCCCCGGCCAGCTACTCTCTGTACCTGAGAGGAGTGGCCTTGCTGCGGACCGGTCTCGACATAGCCGGAGGGGGAGTCACGAGGATCGGGAGACAGAGGACCGCGGGAAGAGGCTAACAAAAGGTACAGCTAAAATTAAACAAAAGAACACAATACACCAGCAAATCAATCAAAATAGAGGATAAATCAAGGGGAGCAAGGGGCAGATATAGGAAAGTGCAAAGGACAGAAATACAGAGAAAAAAAAGAGAAGACAGAAAATCAAACACAATATGCGTGTGTACCTTCTATACACTCCCCTTGGCACACCCCATGAATGTACGTATTTTATCCGAGATCCGCTTTCCAAACCCTACCTTAACTTTTGCCCACGTAACCGATGTCATCCACTCACGTACGTATGAGCAACACGTATTTACGCAGCTAAGCACGCCCATACTGTACACTTTAAATACAAACCCCTGCCTACATAGCGTATTTCAGACGTATTTTTGACTCACGTAAAATTGGCACGCCCACACGTAAGGATTTACGCAACACATACGTGAATAGCCCATATGTTCACATTTACGCTACATTACGGAGCGTATTTTCTATGGTGCGCATGCTTAGTACTTACCAAAATACGATTTTATGCGTAAATTCGCTCACAAGCGTTGTTCTGGATCTGGCCCAAGGTAAGAAAGATCATAGCTAGACTGTCAGTAACCCAGTGGGCCACCCATAGAGGGATTCTGGTGGCCCAGAAACACCCCCAAAATGATTGTTTAAAAAAATAAACATTAACTTGAAAAGGGGCGTGGCTTAATTGGCTTGTTGGCTAGACAGACATAGAAAAGGATTTCCTCCGCAGGGCAGTTACCATTACAAGGGAGCAAGTTTCCCCAAACATTTTACATGAAGTGACTGTGAGGGATCCATGTATCCATCAGTGTCACATACAGACTGAAGTGATGCACATAGGCTGGGGTGGATGAAGAGGAGGAGGGAGATTATTATTATTATTATCAACGTTTATTTATAAGGCGCTACACAGTATCCGTAGCGCCGTACAGAGGCAATAGCAAAGACAAATGTTACATATAAAATTCAATACAATGCTTAACAGAGGGTATAAAATACATGAACAAGGAATACAATGCATGTACAAAGCAAAATTTAAATACAGTAAGACAAAAAAGAAAAACACAGTACAATGTATATTAAAAAAAAAGGATGCTGGATATGTGTGTAGGAGCAGATGAGTAACGAAAGAGAAAGACAATAGAAAGAAAAAGGTGAGAAGTGATGAGGACCAGGAAGAGGGGTGATGACAAGAGGGAGGAGGACCTTGCACATAAGAGTTAACATGCTAAGTGAGAGGACAAATAAACAGGAAATACAGGGATGAAGAAGGGGAGGGCAGATAAGTTTAGGTGGAGGAAGTGTAGTCTAGCCTAAAGAAGTGGGTTTTGAGGGAGCGTAATATTGCAGTAGTCCAGAAGGGAGATAACAAGAGAGTGAATGAACGTTTTAGTGGCATCAGCAGTTAAGAAGGGTCTGATGCGAGCAATGTTGTGGAGATGAAAGCGGCAGGACAGTGAGAGGGCACGGATGTGAGGGGTGAAGGAGAGAGAGGAGTCCAGGATGACGCCCAGGCAGCAGGCTTGGATGGAGGAGGAGATGGTGGAGTCACCAATAGTAATGGAGATAGTAGGGGTACAGGGGATACGAGAAGGAGGAAAGACTACAATTTCAGTTTTGTCCATGTTAAGCTTGAGAAAGCAATCGGACATCCATGAGGAGATGGCTGAGAGGCAATCTGACACTTTTGACAGAAGTTTGGGGGAGAGGTCAGGTGAGGAGAGATAGATTTGAGTGTCGTCAGCATAGAGGTGGTAGTCAAAGCCAAAGCAGCTGTAGAGGTCACCCAGAGAGGAGGTGTAGAGTCTGAACAGAAGGGGACCAAGGACTGAGCCCTGGGGGACTCCAACGGGAAAAGGAGTAGTAGGGGAGGAGGAGCTAGGGGTTACGACAGAGAAGGAGCGGTCTGAGAGATAGGAGGAGAACCAGGAGTGGACAGAGCCAGAGAGGCCGAGGGA